>CM055900.1:16731276-17008776 GCA_029582155.1 Panopea generosa | reverse complement strand
GTGAATTTTTCTCCTATATTGAAAATAAATAATTCTTCTATAAAGGGTATTATGACATTATTTCTTCTTAGCCAGGACTGTACCTTTTGTAAAAAGGACCGGGTTGTTTGACATGTCCAGAATAAGTGGGTTATTGTTTCTTCCTGATCACAGTATGGACATAAGGGACTAGGAGTAGCTTTGATTGTATATAAGTATTTTTTTGTGGGTAATATTCTATGATTAATTCTGGTTTGAAACCATTGGAGAGTAGAACTATATTTGCATTTGAAAGGTGACATGAATATATCTTTCCAAGTTTCTTCTGAAATATTGTAAATTTGTTCCCATTTTTGTATTGCGGTTGGTTTTTCATAGTTTTTATTTAACAGATTATAAAAGTCCTTACAACCTTTTTTTGACTTAAGATAAATTTTAACATATACGGGTAGTAGTGGGTTTTGTAATTTTGTGTTACCCATGTTAATTTCAGTATATTTGGCATATTGTTTTACTGCTTGGATTACTCCACGGAACTCTATGAAATTTGTTTTTATGTTGTACATGTTTTTAAATTCTAATTCTGTTAAAAATTCTCCTCCCTTTGAAACTATGTCATTTATAAAGTACACCCCCTTAACATTCCAGAATTTTTTACTTATTGGTTCTCCACCTATTTGAATATTTTCATTATGAAATATTGGTGTTTGAAGAAATTCTTCCTCCAAGTTTATTTTAGTTTGTTCTGTTAAAGCCCTGTGTGCTTTCAGTACATCAATCCAAAAGGTATTGCTTATTTTATTAATAATTTTTTTGGTGAAAGCGTTTCCAAAGTTTAATAAATTTGGTAAACAAATATCGTTACCTATTATTTTAGTCCAATTTCCGCCGTTACATAGCAGTCTTCTAATCCATGTTGCTTTTAGTGAGTTAATAAATGCCGTAATGTTTATCATTTTTAAACCTCCTTCTATATATTGTTTAACAATAACAGTTTGTTTAATTTTAGCAGTTCCTTCCCATACAAAATCGTAAAACATTGTGTTTATTTCCTTTATAAAGTGATCTTCTGGATTTGGGAGAGAAATAAATAAGTGATTTAAAATAGGTAGTAATAATGTTTTTATGACTATTATTTTTCCTAGAGGAGTTAAATATCTTCTTTTCCACAATTTTATTATTTTTTTAATGTTATTTATCTTATCTTTGTAGTTAATATTATTTATTTTGTTAAGATCTACATTAAATTTTATACCTAAAAGTTTGAATTCACTATTCCCCCAGTGTAGCTTCCATTTTGTTTTTATTGTATCGGTACTGTATTTTTTTATCCCTATCCAAACAACCTGTGTTTTTTCAAAATTAACACGTAGGCCAGAAATTGTTGCAAACCATGAAAGTTCTTTCAATGTTTCTTTAAGAGAAGTGTCTGATCCATCTAAAATTGCAGAAGTATCATCAGCATATTGAGATATTTTGAACTCTATACCATTAACTTTAATTCCCTTTATATTTTTATTATTTCTTATTTTGATAGCTAGTATTTCTGAACATAAAATAAATATGTATGGTGAAAGAGGATCACCTTGTCTGCAGCCCCTACCTATATTAAAAAAGGACGAAATATTCCCTCCTTGGGTAACAGCTAACGTTGCATTTTTGTACAGAACCTGGACCCATTTTATAATTGACATACCAAAACCAAAATATTGCATTACTTTATGGATAAAAGTCCATGATAATGAATCGAACGCTTTTTCAAAATCTACAAATAAAAGTAATCCTGCTAAATTGTGCTCCTCTGCATAGTGCATGATATCATAGAGTATTCTAGTGTTTTCTCCAACATATCTACCTGCTATAAATCCAGTTTGGTCTTTGTTTATTAATTTATTTAAAGTTGTTTTAATTCTGTTAGCTATAGCCCCAGATGCTATTTTATATGTACAATTTAGTAATGAAATAGGCCTATAGTTTTTTACTTGATACCGTGATTTATTTTCTTTAGGGATACATGTTATAATACCTTGTTTTTGAGTAACTGATAATTCATTGTTATTAAAACCATAATTGATAGAGCGAACTACAAAATGTCCTATATATTGCCAGAAAACCTTAAAGAAATCCGCACTAAATCCATCGGTACCAGGACTGCGGTTATTCGACATTGATTTTAAAGAAGTGGTTGCCTGTTCATAGGTTAAGAGCCCTTCCATAGAAGCAGATTCTTCATTATTAAGTTTAGGCACAGAACAACCTTCAAGTTCCATTTCTATATTTGTATCTAACAGTTCATTGTCCCTATTTGAATATAAAGTTTCGTAAAAATGTTTGGCTTCATCTAAAATTTGATCTTGATCGTTTATAAAAGACCCATCTTCTTTTTCAATTTTTGGAATAATTTTGTTTAAACAGTTATGAGATTCCAAATTACAAAAATATTTACTGGGTTTTTCATCCTCTTCGATAAGCTGTGCTCTTGATCTAATAAGTATTCCCTGCATTTTTGTTTTCCTTATATTTTCAAGAGATTCTTTTTTCATAATATGTAACTGTTCAATGTTATTTTGCGTTAAATTGGATTCTAATATATCGATTTCTTCAACTAATTGTTTTTCTAACTTTTCATTTTCTTTCTTTTTAAAACATGAGTAAGAAATTGATTTGCCTCTAATTTCCATTAATAGTGTTTCTAAAAATAGTTGATCACTTATTGAAAATTGAAGTTGGTCATTGGGAATATTTTTTATATTTTCAATTTGATATACTGGTAGTGCATATTGTAATTTAACTTCATTAATTTTATCTTTTATTGTTTTTAAATAATCTATGTCTTTAAGCAAACTATTATTATGTTTCCATAGTGGTTTTCCTTTTTTAAAAGGTGTGAAAGTAATGTTTAAAATAACCATAGAGTGGTCTGACCTATAGCTTGGAGTAATAGTACATTTGTTTACAGACGGTATTAAATTTTCAGTTATTAAAAAGAAATCCAGTCTAGCTTGTTTTAATGGGCTTTTTCTTCTCCAAGTATACCTTTTAATATTTGGGTTTAATTCCCTAAATGGGTCAATTAAGTTGTATTGGTGTTTAATTTCTAATAACTTGTTATGTGATTTAACATTATTCATGCACTTGTAATTAAAGTAATCAACTTTAGGGTCTTGCACTAAGTTGAAATCCCCACAAAAAATGATTGAGGTGTTATCAAAGGTATTAACTTTTAATAAAAGAGTATCAAAAAAACTAGGGCAGTCCTGATTTGGACCATATAAAGAGAATAAAGTGAATCGATTACTATCAACAGTTAAGTCTATAATTAGGTAATTACCTTCCAGGTCATTTATAAAATTATGCACTTCATAGTCAACATTTTTATTAAATAATACTGCAACACCTCTAGAATTGGAAGAGAATGAAGAAAATAAACAACGGTTGCCCCATTGTGACTCAATAAACTTTTCAGATGCAAAAGTTGAATGTATATCCTGCAGACAATATATATCACATTGTTTTGATTTTATGTAGTTAAAAACATCCAAACGCTTTTCAACCGATCCCAAACCCTGACAGTTAACAGATAATATTTTAACTTCCATATTTACTGTTAAAGTAGATTAATGCACACAGTGGAGTCCAAATCTTAATAAATATATTGAATTCTTTCAACATTTCATATGACTGTTGTACTTTCATTTCAAAAATACTGCACAAAAATTCTGATATCTAATACATAAAGAGGTTATATTATAAAAATAGTTTTTGCTTATAAGTCTCTGGGTAAGAATCTGCAATAAATGATTTTCGTTTTACAGTTCCAACAACTATTTTTAAAATAATAATAATAATAAAAAAAAATAAAGATAATAATAATAATAATTTTTATATATTTATCAATGTTAATTTCATTTTTTTTCTCACATATAAATTAAACCATGAGCCAATTATTTAATCCAAAATTAATTTTTACGTAACTGATAAAATACTTTGTAAGGTACTTTCTTTGGTTTACCAGAAAAGACAGACGGACATCTATATAACTGTGACAAAACTTAGTCCACATCTAGTAGTTTTTGTTAATTTAAGTTTGATTTTGTTTGTTTTTCTTGTCTGACAGACAGACAGTCATAAGACACACACTGTATGAATAAATCTTTACCATAATTGGACAGACAGGTAAACAGACACACAATATAGGACACCCCGACACATACTAATATCAATTTTACAATTATCAATCTATTTAAGGTTATCCATGTTGAGTGACCAGCCTTTATATAGGTAGTTTGTTTAATTTGTGTATGGTCATAATTGACAGACTGACAATCAGACAGTCTAGCTGGTGCATATATATGCACAGGACAACATCTAGCTATTTAAAGCGTGTCAGTATTGCAAGCATACTTTGTTACATTCATTCAGGTAATAATTAATTGTATTTGAAACAAACATACACTGTAGGACAGGTGGGCACATACATGTAAACCTCCATAATAAATAAACACTTGTCCATTATAGGACAGACATACAAGTATGAACACATTTACAGTTCAAATTGGCATACTCTACACTGTTTTGAGTGCAAACACATAGGTTATATACAATAGCATTAAACTGTTAAAATATCCATATATACATGTATGTATAATCACTTCTAACTGTCCACACAGGTCTATATTTAGACCGGGAAGCACTTTGTTGATCATTATAGTTTATAGCATATTAATCCTGTTTTTTCAGTAATACTTCATGGCATGCACCATTACACACAGCCACTGTCCCTTTTACTTTTAAAATAAATAAACAAATTGAGTATTGTGGTGAAACTAAAAATGTGGAAAATATAACAACAAATAAAATATTTATTCATTTATATAATGACGAAATAAAAATATTTTTATCATTCAATTATAAACATGGTATGCAAATGTTTGTAACATGATAAAAGTTTTATCTTAGGTATATAAATGATCTTAATATATGTTTGTCTATCGTTACTTTATATCGCGGCGGTTTACCAGTTAGGTGAATAGCCCCTTGTTTATAAATCCCCATCCATGGGGTCAACCAAATTACGGTTGTATTCTTACAATTGCTTAATCACCGGTCGTGGAGGATTAAGCGCCTTTTTCTATATTCTTACATATTCTTATATACTACTGCACTAACTTTTATTTTTTCTTCAAATCTCTTAGCTTAAAATACTATTTTTCTTTCCACCCATACTTCATTCTTGTTTTCCTTTACAACCTTACTTTTTATTGTTTTCCTGTCTTTTCTTACCTCATTTTTATTTTCCTTTCTTTTCATACTTCATTATATTTATCCTTTTCATTCTTACTTAATTCTTGTTTTCTTCTTCGTTCTTATTTCAATCTTGTTTTCTTTTCAATCCTTACTTCAAACTTGTTTTCCTTTCCATCCTTACTTCATTATTGTTTTCCTATCTTTTCATACCTCAATTTTATTTTTTCCTTTCTTTTCATACTTCCTTCTACTTATTTATTATTATTATTATTATTATTATTATACTACAACTTGAAACGTTAAATCAAATACAGGGGAACGCGATACTCATGTACTTTATTTAGAAAAATAATGGATAGATATACACTGTATATCAATAATTAAAGTATCTAAATGTTTTTTAAAGTTTTTCGCAATGAATTACTTAAACAAATGTCCCTTTTAAAACACAGTTACGGTTATAAATAATATTGCCGCTGTTGTCTACCATAATATAAATCGCTGCGGTGGCCTAGTTGTCTAGAACATTATGTGTTCGGCATGGTACTCAAGTGTGCCAGCACTGAACAGTTGTTGAAAACGGCAATAAACACCCAAAAATAGAATTTTTTACATTAAGTAAATCACCACTTGAACGTTTTATGGACAAACAGACAGACAGACGAACGGACGGACGAACGGACGGACGGACGGGTGGGCGGGCGGGCGGGCGGGCAGGCAGGCAGGCAGGCAAGCCTTAATAAACCTCAGCGCTACCTTACAGTTGAGAGGAAACACGTTCTATTCTAAGTTGATTTATTTGCTAAGATGCTTTCTGAATAATACTTAAGAATTAGTATTATCTTGGATGAAAATATTGATTTAAGATGAAAAGTTTTGAATATATAAGATGAAAATAAATCTAAGAAGCTTTATTAATACGGCCTCTGAATTGTGCTTAACGCCATTTTCAACAAATGACAGGTTATGTATTGCATATCCAGTTTTATTAGTTGACGAAGACCTGAAGATAAATCTGAGTAGAACCACTTTCTTTCCGCAACAAATTCGTATACTTTCTCACATGGAGTTTTTGGACCGAGTGATGCTCAAACCTCGGCCTCAACGGCGAGAGATAAGCCATCATTAGTCGATTTCTTCTTTGACCCACCCGGCACGGAAATCCCTTGTTAAATTAATATTAAGCATGGTCAATATCATGCCTTTTTTTAAATGTTAAAATCGTTGTAGTGCAGTTTAATCTTCATCGAGGTCCCCAGCTAATGGTACTTACCTTAAACAGCGTGCTAACAACATGTTTTACAAGAACGTACCGCTAACATCATGTTAACTGTTCCGTCCATCTAACACCATGTATTGCAGGTTGCATGGTTTACAGGTACGTCCCTCTTACAGCATGTAACCTTCAATAGTATATTTTACAAGTACATATCTTCAATAGAATGCTCACAGGTACATGTACGTTTCTCCAATAGCATAATTTGCAGTTACCAGGTTTATTTTCATTATGACATTTTAACTGGTAACGCATCTCTAATAGCTTGTCACACATGTCCAATACCTGACAATAATTATAGCAACGCTTCTTATAGAAACACTGTGTATTTCTTTATTACAGGATTGAGAGAGAGAGAGAGAGAGAGAGAGAGAGAGAGAGAGAGAGAGAGAGTTAGAGAGAGAGAGTTGTCTTGCCTTTGGATAAAATGTCTTATATTTTAACATTTCTATCATTTAGTCATGAATGTTTGTGGCAATGACAGTGACAGTGACAATATGTTTATGCTAATTACAATGACAACAATATCTTGATGACAATGACAAAGACAATATGTTCATGACATTGACAATGGCAACAATATCTTGATGACAATGACAATATGTTCATGACAATGACAATGACAACAATATATTGATTACAATGACAACAAGATGTTTATGTTAATGACAATGTCAATATGGTCATGGCAATGACAACAATGTGTTTATGGTAATGCCAATGACAACATTATATTAATGGCAATGACAATATGTTTATGTTAATGACAACAATATGTTGATGATTATGACAATACGTTTGTTTTAAACACAATGGCAGTATGTTGATGACAATGATAATAACAATATGCTTATGTAAATGACGATGACAATAGGTTTATCTTAATGACGATGATAATGACACTATGTTTATGTTATTGACAATGCCAATATGTTTATGACAATGATAATATGTTAATGCAGATGACATCAATATGTTTATGTTAATGACAATGACGATATGTTAATGGCAATGATAATATGTTAATGCCGATGACATCAATATGTTTATGTTAATGGAAATGACACTATGTTAATGAAAATGACAATATGTTTATATTAATGATGATGACAATATGTTAATGATGATGACAATATGTTGATGTAAATGACAATGGAAATATGTTAATGATGATGACAATATGTTAATAACAATATGTTAATGACGATGATAATATGTTAATAACAATATGTTAATGACGATGATAATATGTTAATGTCGATGACATCAATATGTTTATGTTAATGACGATGACAATATGTTTATGTTAATGACAATGAAAATGACAATATGTTTATATTAACGATGATGACAATATGTAAATAGCAATGACACTATATTTATGTTAATGACAATGATAATATGTTAATGATGATGACAATATGTTGATGTTAATGACAATGACAATATGTTAATGGCAATATGTTAATGACAATGACAATATGCTTATGTTAACGACAATGGCAATATGTTTATGTTAATGACAATGACAATATGTTAATGACAATGTCAATTTGTTTATGTAAATGACAATAACAATATGTTTATGTTAATGGCGATGACAACAATATGTTAATGACAATGACAATATATTCATGTTAATGGGAATGACAAAACATTAATGACAATATATTTATGTCAATTACAATGACAATATGTTTATTCAATAACTAAAGCGTCCTGTCTATCATAACATCACAACATAATCATGTAAGTAACAGGAATAATTATAGAAAAATATGGTTATAACAGTATACATATGTATAAAATTATCCATTTATTCGCCAAAATAGCAACTTATGTCAAGTAAATATTAAGACAAATGTTTTCAATGTTATTTTGAAGGAATTGTTATCTTTTATTGAAATCCAGTATAGTATAATAATAAAAAAAAACTCTTAAGCAAGTTTACAAAAGAGAATTAGATAGTCGGTTGCTGTTTACAACTTATCTATATCAGTTATTAACAAATAGTTTGAATATTATTTTGAAAGAATTGTTGGCTTTTATGAAAAAAACTCATATAATATTAAGCTTTATAAAGTTCAATTTATAAACAGATACTAGTCGCGTTTCTCGTTACCACAGTAGTGCGCAACATACATAAACAGCCGGCCAACTGTAAAGTGAGCTTTTATTATAGCTCCTTGTCAATCTATTTAAGTTTTTCAAGTATATCCTCGCGCTTTGAACTGGCTTCTTTTCACCAACATTGTACATATATACTTAAAAATGTAACTAAATTTTGACTGGTTATGTATCTATTATATAATAAAAAATAATGAAATGATATACAGTTTTATTGAAACCAGTCTGAAACGATTAAGTATTTAAGTATTTAAGTATATTTTGGTGAAACAGTAGGCTGGTTTATCTATTTAAGTTTTTTAAGTTTGTCCTCACTATTTTGACTGGCTTCTGTTTTACTTATATGCTTAAAAACATAACTTAATATTGACTGGTTATTTATCTGTTCTGTAATCAGTATAAATGAAATCATATGTAGTTTTACGGGAATAAGTCTAAAATCACGATCACCTGGTTGCTGTCTTAGGTTTATAGTTCTAAGTATTTAAGTATATGTTGGTGAAAAACGTTCTCGAGAGCAGGAAAAGATAATTATTTAAAAATAAATTGTTGATAAGTGTGTGTCTGTATGCATAATAGATGATTACTGATAAATGATAATTTGGGTGGGTTAGATGATAACTTGCATGTCAAATGTGTTTGTAACTACCTATGTGTTCGACGTACCTGGTTTAACTGTATGACAATGTTAAGTAACATAATTATACTGCCAAACAAACTGTAAAATGTGTTTTTATTACTATACTTCCTGGTTTAACTATTTAAATCATATTATAATGTTCCATATTGATGTTCCTTGCATTGTAAAGGAACACATGCCAATATTGAAATCGATCTTACCGGATGTTCGCACAGCTGATAAAATAATGTTGAACTACTTTTTTGTTTCTGTGCCTATTTCATTAACTGAGGAAGTAAGTTAACATCTTAATAAAGGATATTAAACAAGCGCTCATGTATCAAATAAGCCGACATGCATAGGTTTGATGTTACATGGAACTTTCTACGTAATTTTTAACCGCCATAGATGTTAATCTACTTTCTCAATAGCTCCTGGAACAATTTTATTGGCTGAGAAAATAGTTTAATATATTAACTGACGATCATGGCGTTCTATGGTAAATGGAATGTTCTATTTTGAAAAAAAACCTGAACGTATTGGCTAAAAGTAAGACATCATCTAAAATGTTAATTAGCTATGAAACATAGTAACTAATTCCACAAAAACACTTTTATTACTTCAAGAATAATATTTAAAGTCATTTACCTTCGAATAATACTCTGTGTTTCCTGTTGTCTGTACAGCAATGGCATGCTCCAAGGTCAACTTCTGTCTGTCCTGAATTAGGTATACATCTATCAGTTTGTCTCATTAAGATACTAGAAAAAAATCGCCTTTTCAAATTGATACACATACTCTATCTCTTTTCTGTTATCGCATGACGTTATTATTTAGAGGAGGTTCGGGCAAGTCGAAAAGTAGATCGGCATATTACGTAGAAGAGCGAAGTTATACGGACAACGCCGAGCGATAAATCTGTTATAAAACTATGTCAGGGATTAATTAAACTTTTTAGTTTAGTTTAAACATATGTATCGCTTATAATCATACCATTGCACTACAATAGACTAATAAGTTTATATATTTCCAAACACAAATAAGCAAGAGGGTTGATCCATAAGTTATGCCAATATTAGTTACGCAAATGAAATAAAAATAACAATGGCAGTCATATCAATTATAGGTTTACTCGAACTAAGTTGTAACATAATAAATAGGATTTGAAATAAATGTAAGAAAAAACTTAGATAGTAAAATAAGTGAAATAGATATTCATTATTTTTGATTTCCAAAAGTAAATTAATTTTAGGGCTAAGGAAAAAAATAATGAAAATTATAACAAACTACTGCAAATGAAAAAAAGGAGAAAAAATATTTAAATAGGATATATATTTATTGACTATCAGACTCGGTTTTAGGTATGTCATTTCACAATCTTGCAATACATTTAAATCAAAATGACCGGCATCCTTTATGTACTTTTGAACTTCCAAGTATATTGAACATCTGCATCGTTGACCCCGTGATAGATATCCTTATCATCTAACACATTATCGGACCCAATGACCCTCTAGTAGTCTGTAGAACGAACCCAGCTCTCCGGATTGGGTCCGTTTAAAAGCAATGTAAAAAAACAGTTTTGAGCACGTTGATTGGTCAGTTGCTTCAACTGAACGTCTCAAATACGTCAGTACGTATAGTAAGCGTATAATTGCTGTTAATTGTGTGACAGGCATATACTCTCCTTCTGTTTCATTGGGCATAGATATACCTGATTCGGGTTCTGTGATAGACAGATTTCTTTCTAGGAACTTACCACAACATACATCTGGTAAATGTCTCAGAATCTTAGATTAAGGATGTAAATTAAACATTTGACAAGTTTGCCTGAAACAAATAAAGAATGTGCAGAAAACGTGCATTGAATTGTCGAAGAAATTGTCTGGAATTGTCTGCACTTTTTCACAAACGACAATTGATGTCACGTATTTACAGAACTTGAATTCTGGTCTTATTACACATTTGTATTTGACCTCTGTTCTATATATATAAGAAAGTGTAGGATTTCCACGATAAAAAGAAATTCCATACCATACCAGAAATGTACCCGCACATAAAATTGCACAACACTGGTAGATTGGCCAGTGCAGTGACACTGCTTTTTTTAAAGTCCTCAAATGCTCACAAGTACATCCATCTGTTAAAATCGTACAAAATTTACCTTTTTTTAACACCAGTGACGTCTCATTGCAATATGATATACCAGATTTAGCTCTACTTATCTGCAGCAAGAAATCCCAGCCGCCTATCAACCATTTTGAAATTATTCCAAATTACATAGGACTTATTGGAAGCGCAAGAATCACGTTGACGTGGCAATGCAAAATAGGGAGGTCACTGTGTAATGAGACGCTGGAATCTCAGGTGCCAACATAGATTTGTACCAATTTTCTGATATCAGTATAATAATAATCTTGTGCACATCTTTTGAAGAACAGAAGTAATACAGAAAACTTAACCTGTATTCATTTATTTATTCATTTTCATAAGAAAAACAATCATATGTCTAGACAAGGCAACTATACAACACCTGTAGGCACCCGTGTCCTGTGTTCTAATTGGATATTATATGAAAAATACTCCCGGAAACGTTAAGATTAATTCTGGATTTAGAATGACCTGCGTGTCTGAAAGAAACAATTACAGATAAGCACACAATGAGGAAATGCCATTGTATAGAAAAATATTGGTAAATTATACAACGGCAGAGATTATTTATATTTAAAGGGGATGTATCAGGATAACTTCAAACATGAATAAAACCATTTTTTTTTATAATTTAGCATGCCTATATAAATTTACCCATTTGCCCCGCTTTTTCAAAAGAATATTTATTAGAATATGCTCAAAATAATGATAAAAAGGGATTTCCTAACTTTGGTCGTGCGCCTAGGTTAGACTAACACGGATTTGATCCGTTATATAGGTTTACACGGTTTATACGTTTCATCTATTAGAAAGTGTCCGAGTGATGATGTGAAGGTCGCCGAGTAGTATTTGAGCGCTGTCCAATTTTAGAATGGAAATTTTGTTTCAAGGTTATCACTCCGATCTATATATTGATTTTGTCACATGTTGATGGCTTTGACATACCAAACCATTCAGAGTTGATTTGTTAATGTTAAAGAGATGCGTTGTATCAAATTAAAAAATAAAGATATTTATAGCGTTTTTCCCCTGATAAACTCCCTTTAAGGGTCCTCGTGGCTGAGTGGTCTGGGGCGCCGTCACAAGACCTCTCATCGCTTAGGTCGTTGGTTCGAGTCTCGCTCGCTCCAAAAACTTTATGTGTGAAAGTTTGCCAGTTACTTGCGGAGGAACGGTGGCTCTATTCAGATTCATCATAAGGTCTTCTTCCACCAATAAAACTTATATGCCACATATAACCTGAAATGTGTTGAAATAGGCGTTAAACCCCATTCTAAATAAACGTTTCACCTGAGTGGTACATATAGTATTATGGTGACCCATTGGTCATATATAGTCATTTTAAAAGCAGTATAATTATCATGAAACAATGTGTTACATTGAGTTTAATGCGACAGGCTTTTCTTTGTTGAAACGACCTCTTGACAGATCGTAGGAAAATACATTTCGTTGCGCAATCCAATTGTTTTATTTCGCACAATTTAAAATATAAACACGGTCAACTAGACGCTAAAGTGTCTAGTTTTATTGGTGGCGGAGGACCTCAGAATGAACCTGTGTACAACCACCGTCCTTCCGCAAGTAACTGGCGAACTTTCTCTCATAAAGTTTTTAGAGCGAGTGGGACTCAAACCTACGACCTTAGCACTGAGAGGGTAACTGATCTTGAGACGGCGCAATTTTAAAAGGATCCCTGGAGCTCATGTTAAAAATTTGAATTGAGTGTCAAACTGATGAAAAATATATCTTTTTTGTGGATAAGCTACCTCAAACCAATATAGCAAAAATAAATACAATAAAAAGAAAATACTACTTTAATTCAATTTTCAATTATTTATTGTTATTTACAGTAAATTTTTCCTTAAATGGCAAAAAGATGAAAAGCACAACTGTTATTTAACGTCTTTATTTTTTGATAATTTGTGGAGTGCGTAGTCCAGTGGTAAAGCAACGGACCAAGATACGTGCCCTTTAATAAGACACTATACCCACTTAAGCTTAGTACTGGTTCTACCTAGAATGACTTTGAGCGTGGTTTGTCTAAGAACGTATCTCAAAGTCGAGGTAAACTAAATCTAATAAATTTCTCTCTCAAGACATTCAATGATCTCAAATTAGAAAAAAACAAAAACAATCAGGAACATAGGAAATGGAAAGAAAAAAAGCAATACAATACGAATCACCGTAAAACCACTATTATTATATAGTTTTCCTGATTCACATGTTCAGGTTAGTTTTCTCTTAAATAGCAAACGTCAAAACATCACATCTGTTGCAATACAAACTACATGTACTAGACATTGAACGGCTTACGCACAAGCATGCGTGTCTCTTTATCAAACATTAACCAATGACTGCATACTTCCGTGTTTGTCATGTTAGACGCACATGTATTCTCGTAACACTTATTTAGTTTACTACTTTAACTGTGAAACAAGTTCTTACATTTTAGACAAATCACGTTCGAAGATTTGTTCTATGGAAAGAGACCCACTCAATGAATAAAGTGTCTTGTAGTGGGCACCTAACATAGCCGTGGTGGAGGATTGAATCCACGAAACTCCCGGGCTTGGATTCGATGCTCTACCACGACCACGAATTTGCGAAATATGACGCATTTTAGTCATGTATATGTCAACTGAGCTATTTCCCTTTATATAGAAGAAGCATATATGAGGGTGTCCACACATACTGGGGTAGTCTAATTTCATATTTTATCTGGCAGATATGTAAATTTAAGAACGAACTAGAGTTAGATGAAATTCATCAAAATTAGTATCGTTCTAAAACATAAATAAGGATCGAAAGAGGCTAAAAAAGAATCATATTTACATACATGGCAATTTCTTGAAAAAAATGAATGTCATATTTACAAACCTGGCTTTTTCTTTGAAAAATGAATTTAATAATTGCATACCTGTCCATTTCATGGAAAAATGAATGTCATATTTGATTCCTGGCCATTACTTTGAAAAATGAATGTCATATTTACATATCTGGATATTTCTTTGAAAAATGAATGTCATATTTGTCATATTTGCATAACTGACCATTTCTTGGGAAAATGAATGCCATATTTGATTCCTTGTCCTATCTTTGTAAAATAAATGTCATATTTACATATCTGGTTATTTATTTAAAAAAAACGAATTTCACATTTGTATACCTGGTTATTTTTGTAAAAAACGAATGTCACATATTCGTACCTTGCAGACATAATCAAGTAACATAACCATATGGTGTGTTGTAATAGTTTACTTCTAGTTTCAAACTGGGAAATAAATAATGCAATATCCTGGTCTGCTTGGTTACTGATTATTGGAACATGATTTACTCGAATAAAACTGAGACAACAAGAACATTGGTATTGGTAATTTTCTCCACAACATATACTATCTGAATGATTTGAATAAATTATACCGCAACCGTTGTTTTTGTGACGCTGGTATTACAACGTAGGCATAATGCAGCCAGTTTTCATTAAGGTTGTATAAAGTTGAAGTCATACAATGGTGTTTTATTACGTGCCGATTTAAAATAAGTTTATCAAATTTGAATCCAGTTTTACTATACCTAGAGATGTGACTGGTACATACTTTGGAATAGTTTCAAGAATGGTGAGTTTAGCGGTCTCTCACCGCTGAGGTCTTGAGTTTAAGCCCACCGCATTCCTAAAGCGTTATGTAATAAAGTTTGTCAGTTACTTGTCGGAAAACGGCGGTTCTACTCAGATTCATTCAGAGGTGTTTTTGCATTCAGTAAAACTGGATATGCCATATATAAATATATATATATCCTCCCATGTGTTGAAAAATAGCACAGCATCAATAAATCTGTTGATTGCTACGTCAGTGTAACTGATAGTGGGATGGCGTACATGGAGATGACAGTTTATTTATACATATAAGGATTTTTTTCTAACTAAAAAATCGTAAGTTAATACCTTAGTTCACTGTTTACTTTATTGACATCTTACTGTAGTTCAGTATTTTACATTTTTTTATAACGTTGTACTTGATGACCTGTATTAAATCTACAACAGGCAAACGATGTAAGATGGCTTTCACATGACAACGCAACAAGGACTCTAAGCAAGTGCCTACCATCCGTACTTAGAAAGAAGAAAGAGAAGCCAAGAAAAGAAACGATACACAGGCAATGGGTTGTTGTTGTTCAGTCATATCGCGACGGTGTCTGCTTGAGACAGTATTCTAAGCGCTGTCACACTGGCGTATCAGGCTGCACACACATGGTATGATACCCCACCCAGTCACATTATACTGACACCGGGCCGACCAGCCCTAGAACTTTCCTCTAAATGCTGAGCGCCAAGAGAGGAAGCTTCTAGTACCATTTTAAAGTCTTTGGTACGACCCGGCCGGGGATTGAACCCACGACCTTCCGCATGCGAGGCGGACGCTCTACCGCTAACCACGCTGCGGTCTACAGGCAATGGGACTCTCTATGTTTATGCAGAAGCACAGTTTCATCGGATCTCTCATGATGATGCGTGACATTCCCTCACTTATCAGCCTTGTCAAAAGCTATGCAGGTTATTGATAATCTGTTATCGTATATATATTCAGATAAACCAAACTTAATAAACATTAAAAAGTAGTTGCATTGGCTTTTTTGTGTCACATGTTTTAAGACAATATTTTATTTTATTGGTAGGCTCATGATGCAGTGTATACAACTGTTGGTCCAATGGTGAAGGGGACAATTGCCATTATGCAAGGGCTGAATACAACTTCAGGCGAGAACTTCTCATCACTCGGTGTTGTCATGGAGAACGTTCGTAGGGAAGGATTCAATATCAAGGTTATCACTGAAAAGGAGCTTGAAAACTTCAAGACAACAGTAAGTGTGTGTTTTCTACTTGACATCCACATTTATTTATTTTACGTTTTTAATTTTTTTCTACTTTGTTTTTTTTAACTTGATGCGGACAGTATTTGTTTATAAAAAGGTACATGATTGACGGCTGGGTATACATTTTTTGTACTTTAATGTCAGATCCACTTTGAAGCACGATTTCCAAACTTATCCCTCATACAGCACAGTATCAATTGTGAGTTAATTGTTATTCTGTTTTGCGGGTGTTGGCCCAACACTTCAACCTTGATGACAAAAGAGCCGTTGAGAGTGGAAGTTGGCCAAGGCTACAGTGGTAAATGACCCATTTTCTCAAGATGCAAAGGCAGACAAGATCATGCAGTATGTGATCAGCTGTGAACAGTCCCACCCTACCCTGTACAAGATGCCAAGGCAGACAAGATCATGCAGTATGTGATCAGCTTGGAACAGTCCCTACCTACCCTGTTTAAGGTGCCAAATCAGACAAGATCATGCAGTATGTGATCAGATTGGAACATTCCCACCCTACCCTGTACACAATGCCAAGGTAGACAAGATCATGCATTATGTGATCAGCTTGGAACAGTCCCACCCTATCCTGTACATGATGCCAAGGCAGACAAGATCATGCAGTATGTAATCAGCTTGGAACAGTCCCACCCTACCCTGTACATGACGCCAAGGCAGACAAGATCATGCAGTATGTGATCAGCTGTGAACAGTCCCACCCTACCCTGTACAAGGTGCCAAGGCAGACAAGATCATGCAGTATGTGATCAGCTTGGAACGGTCCCACCCTACCCTGTACAAGATGCAAAGGCAGACAAGATCATGCAGTATGTGATCAGCTTGGAACAGTCCCACCCTACCCTGTACATGACGCCAAGGCAGACAAGATCATGCAGTATGTGATCAGCTTGGAACATTCCCACCCTACCCTTTACATGATGCCAAGGCAGACAAGATCATGCAGTATGTGACCAGCTTGGAACATTCCCACCCTACCCTGTACATGATGCCAAGGCAGACAAGATCATGCAGTATGTGATCAGCTTGGAACAGTCCCACCCTACCCTGTACAAGGTGCCAAGGCAGACAAGATCATGCAGTATGTGATCAGCTTGGAACATTCCCACCCTACCCTGTACACAATGCCAAGGTAGACAAGATCATGCAGTATGTGATCAGCTTGGAACAGTCCTACCCTATCATGTACATGATGCCAAGGCAGACAAGATCATGCAGTATGTGATCAGCTTGGAACAGTCCCACCCTACCCTGTACATGACGCCAAGGTAGACAAGATCATGCAGTATGTGATCAGCTTGGAACAGTCCTACCCTATCCTGTACATGATGCCAAGGTAGACAAGATCATGCAGTATGTGATCAGCTTTGAACAGTCCCACCCTACCCTGTACATGACGCCAAGGCAGACAAGATCATGCAGTATGTGATCAGCTGTGAACAGTCCCACCCTAACCTGTACATGACGCCAAGGCAGACAAGATCATGCAGTATGTGATCAGTTTGGAACTGTCCCACCCTACCCTGTACATGACGCCAAGGCAGACAAGATCATGCAGTATGTGATCAGTTTGGAACTGTCCCACCCTACCCTGTACATGACGCCAAGGCAGACAAGATCATGCAGTATGTGATCAGTTTGGAACTGTTCCACCCTACCCTGTACATGACGCCAAGGCAGACAAGATCATGCAGTATGTGATCAGCTGTGAACAGTCCCACACTACCCTGTACAAGGTGCCAAGGCAGACAAGATCATGCAGTATGTGACCAGCTTGGAACAGTCCCACCCTACCCTGTACATGACGCCAAGGCAGACAAGATCATGCAGTATGTGATCAGCTGTGAACAGTCCAACCCTACCCTGTACATGACGCCAAGGCAGACAAGATCATGCATTATGTGATCAGCTTTGAACAGTCCCACCCTACCCTGTACATGACGCCAAGGCAGACAAGATCATGCAGTATGTGATCAGTTTGGAACTGTCCCACCCTATCCTGTACAAGGTGCCAAGGCAGACAAGATCATACGGTATGTGATCAGCTTTGAACAGTCCCACCCTACCCTGTACATGACGCCAAGGCAGACAAGATCAACCAACTGCTGTTGGACTTTGGCTACCTACATCCACTGCTGGTAATACATATATATATTTAATAAAGCAACTTTTAGTTCTGATGAATCAATTTATTATTTAGCTACATCTTGATATATTATACTAGATGTTATCAATTGTCTTATATTTATTGTGGCTTTAAGTAAACTATCTCTTCTTATTTTAGACTGCGAGAGAGGTTTCTCAACCATGACGAGAGTGAAGATCACTCACAGGAACTCTCTCAGTAACAAGGTATTGAATGCTCTTCTTGCCATTTCAATGGATGGACCAAAAATAGAGGAATTCAACTTTGGTATATGTGTTGAAACCTGGCACAATGAGAAGGACAGGAAGTCCTCATTACTGTAAGAAAAGATTGTGTGAAACAACTGTGTTGTGTTTTACTGTTTAAATGGGGAAAAAACATTAACATTTTGATTATTGTTCATCATAATCAAATTGATCTATTATTTTATTGAATCTGAAAAAAAAAAAAAAAAAAAAAAATTGTGTTGTTTTAATTTGGCACTGTGCATTTAAATACACATGTCATATTGTATGTTTATTCAGGTCAGGATTCAGTTTCGCCAAATTATATTACTGAACTTTTACTTAGATATTTGAAATCTTAACTGTAATTTGACTGGTTACTGGTCTATTCTTTAATCAGTGTCATTGAAACTCAGCGTAGTTGTATTGAAACCAATCTAAATCATGGTGACCTATACCTTTTTTCTAAACTAAAGGTTTTAAGTAGCTAAGTAACACTTATGTATGTTGGTGAATCTAAAGCCTTGTTTAATATAGTGCTGGTTAGAATAGTTATTCCTTCAAATCATTTTACAACGCGCAAAATGCTCTTACGCCTTAATTTTTTTCTGGGGAAAGCACAGGTAAATGACCTGCAATGTGTTAAAAATGGCTGTATACCCCTGAAATGTGTTGAAAACGGCAGAAAACCACTAAAATGTGTTGAAAATAGCAGTAAAATCCTGAAATGGGTTGAAAATGACAGAAAACCTCTAAAATGTGTTGAAAATGACATTAAATACCCTAATATGTGTTAAAAATGGCAGTTAGCCCCTGCATTGTATTCAAAATGGAAGTAAACCCATAAAATGTGTTGAAAAAGGCAGTAACCAAGTAAAACTGAAATGTGGTGAGAAAATGACATTTAACCCCTAAAATGTGTTGAAAATGGCAGAAAACCACGATATGTGTTAATCTTAAGCATGCTATAACACACCTGAAACTGAAATATGTTTCAAATGGTAGTTAACCCTTGAAATGTGTTTAAAATGACAGCGAATCCAAGAAACATGTTAAAATGACAGTAACCCACTGAAATGTGTTAACTATGGCAGTTAACCACAATAACTTCAATTGAGTGATTGTTACATACGATTGTTGGAAATTATGTATACAAGAAATTATTCATACACGTACTTATCCTGCATTTTAATTCATCTGTAGTTTAAGTAAAAGAATTAAACACATATACTCATACTTAATATAT
Source organism: Panopea generosa (assembly GCA_029582155.1). Classification (NCBI taxonomy): domain Eukaryota; kingdom Metazoa; phylum Mollusca; class Bivalvia; order Adapedonta; family Hiatellidae; genus Panopea; species Panopea generosa. The sequence continues at coordinate 16,988,877 of CM055900.1, read as the reverse complement.
CAAAATATCAAATAAATTTGAAATAAATATGACACAAATAATTAAACAAATGTGTTAAATCTACCCCATTTAATTGCAGAAATAATCTTTACAGTTATTATTCAATATAACTTCGTTTGCTCGAACACGAATGGCTCGAACAACACATATAGCTCGAGTCACTTATCTGGTCCCCGCTTAATTCCTATTTCAATGTATATATATATGTACATGTATGGTATAGTGTTAAACAATACTTGGTTCGAAAAACCATTAACTCGAACTATTTGTCCGGTCCCGTCTGGTTCGAGCCATCGAAATTCAACTGTTTTGATAGAAAAAATATCGTTTCTTATTAATAATTTTTATGTAAATATGGTTTATAAAAATGAATTAAGCGTCTGAGAACCGCAAATATTGTCTATGTTTTTGATAAAACAGTTTATTTTTATGTTTCCCTGTAGGAACGAAAATTATACCGTTCCATCTTTATTGCATTGCAATGTAGGGTTTCGTATCAGCGTGTACGCTTTGAGCCAACGATTTCGTGCTAATCTGGACGAACTTGGGTGCGAACCTGATAATGCCGAATCTGCAATAACATTAATTAAATGTAGATCGTTCTTTTGTACGCTGTCAATTAAAGAATCACAGAAGACTAGGACGACGGGATGTCTATGACACGCCTCCAGGTGTAAGAAACTAATGTAAAAACGATAACCTGTAAATAAAGAGAAAAACATTGATGGAATATGATACAAATACCATTGAAGAAGAAATTGATATTACTCAATAAATGATATATAATGATATTAGGCAAATACTGACAGTCACTGAAAAAGCACTATGAGATATACCCGTTATATTTCAATACTGCTTTACCTATTATTGTCAAAATTTAACAACATAAAATAAAGAAGTTTTTGAACTTTTGCGAAAGGCCAAAAGAAGAAACATTTGAAAACAAGTAAAATTGCCAATGCACACCATACATTAGCTTGGAGACACATATATAAACTTAAAAACACATCAATTTTACTAATATATGGGTCGATTGTAGCAATGAATTATTTTAAATTATTAATACTTATTATGTTATACTCAAAAAACTTAAATATCCTTTCAGACTTAATCATTGTTGGCTATTTTTTAAAAGTGCTAAAGGCTTTTATGAACAGCTTAATAAAAATTATGAAGTCCAAACCTCAGTCAATAAATGGGAAGAACTTTGTACATAGAAAAAATGCACATTGGAAAAGGTATATTCCACAACATGTGGGTTTGCAAAAGGTTCTCAGTTACACTTTTCCAATTGAGAATTGACCATTGACTATGACAACTAAAACCTATTACAATAAAATTAAGGTTAAAGAAAATCGCCTTCGTGGTCCATGTCAGTAGGAAAAGACAATTCGCGTTTGCTGTGGACCTGCCTCGATGCTATTTATTTTTAAACAAATACGAGAAACTCTATTGTCAAAATATGTACCTTTATATTCAATGAAGAATAGTTCATTTTTAATATCAGAAAGTATTGTTGCATGACAGATATGTTATTTTCACTCTAAAAGCAGGACACCATTTAAAATACATTAAGATGGTGTCCTACTTTTTCAGCCTATAAAATCGCTCACAGTTTTCAAATAAGAACATTCCATTTTACATAGAATGTCATGACCGTCGGTTAATGTTGACGTTTTTCCTTGGAATGTGATTTCCGTTATTAGATGTTGACCTACATTCTTAGAATGTAATGACCGTCAGTAAATGTTGATCTTCTTCTTTTCCTCAGACTACCATGACCGTCAGTAAATGTTGATCTTCTTCCTTTCCTCAGACTACCATGACCGTCAGTAAATGTTGATCTTCTTCCTTTCCTCAGATTACCATGACCGTCAGTAAATGTTGATCTTCTTCCTTTCCTCAGACTACCATGACCGTCAGTAAATGATGATCTTCTTACTTTCCTCAGACTACCATGACCGTCATTAAATGGTCTTCTTCCTTTCCTCAGACTACCATGACCGTCAGTAAATGTTGGTCTTCTTCCTTTCCTCAGACTACCATGACCGTCAGTATATGTTGATCTTCTTCCTTTCCTCAGACTACCATGACCGTCAGTAAATGTTGGTCTTCTTCCTTTCCTCAGACTACCATGACCGTCAGTAAATGATGATCGTCTTCCTTTCCTCAGAATAACATGACTGTCAGTAAATGTTGATCTTCTTCCTTTCCTCAGACTACCATGACCGTTAGTAAATGTTGATCTACTTCTTCAGTAAATGAAATCTCACAGGAACGAGAAAGTAGATCAACACCTATGCCATTTAAACGTTACATGGAATTCCATATAACTTCTTACACATATGTAAAAATCAAATCAGTTGAATTGAAAATTATAATAATCTATGTTATACTATAAACATGCATTGTTTCAGTGAAATAATACGGACATTCTGAAAAGGAAAATGATGCTATACCTCATCTACCTTATAGGGGAAATACGTGGTCCGGTGGTAGAGCACCGAACCCATGATCGGAGGGTCGTGGGTTCAATCTTCCGCCACGGTTATGTGTGGTGTCCTTGAGCAAGACACTTTTCCGCATATGCTTAATACAGGTCCTAACCAGGAAGACTTCGAGCATGATTTGCCTAAGTTGTAAGAACTTGTTTCACAATCGAAGTAAAATAAATAAGTGGGAAATACATTATCGTGATAGTGGATGCAAACGGATGGTACGAGTTATCGCGCACGCCAAAGGTCGCACATTCGATCCAAGGTCAATGCCATCGTATAATCAAACCTTGGTTATTTTTTTACCCAGATCCCGACTCGGTACCAGTTCATATTAACTGAATAAAAACTTCGCAATGGCGCTCAGGTTAATTATCGTAAAAAAAAAAAAACTCTACCTTTGTCCCAGCTTTCAAATCCAGCCATTAAACTGCAGCGATCCAACCTGGATAGATATATCACACCAAGCAGTATACCTTTAAGTATGGTCAGGAGGCAGCCAAACAGTCCGACGATGATGTAGAGGATAAAGAAAAAATAGGACGCGTTGTGATAAAGTTTCCTAAAAAAACAATACATATTAACGTATTAAATTCAGTGTCCATATTTGCTTGTTTATATTATGTTAAATGTATGCCATATAAGTTGGTGAAACCACGTGTATTGAGAATAAATCTAAATTATAAACCGCACTATGTTTAAATTAAATCCAACCATCCGGCCAACTTTTCACAAAACATCTCCTGCTATGTAGTTTTTCCTTTTAGTTTATTTTAATTTATGCTATAGCTAGTACTTGATTATACAGCAGAACATCGATGCTCGAACCCAAAGGGACTTGACAAAATAATTCGGGTTAATAGTTTTTCGAGCCAAATTATTGTTCAACATCATACCATACATAAGTACACATCGAAATAAGAATACGGCAGGAAGCAGATTGGCAGTTCGAGATATAGGTGGTGTTCGAGTAATACGTGTTCGAGCCAACGAGGTTCTACTGTAGTTCAATTACAAATAAAGCTCAGAGCTTATATGAAGTGTTCTCGAGTTCGCATCCTATGTAAACACATATAAAGGAAAAGACATATGAGCTATTAAAGCTTTTATGTCTTCTGAATCCTTCTCACTTGTAATTTAATTAAAATGTACATTAAATGTATGACTACCATTGTGAATAAAATAGTGTTTGAACTTTTTATACGATCGTGGTGCCAAGGTTGTTATGGTTCAATATTTCATTACGAATAGCCAGAAGTCTACATATAGAACCTGATACACGTATCTCCCGAATCAAGTATATTAATAGCACAGAATGCCCAATAGTGAAATATCGGGTATTTCCGTATCCTCCGTATAATACACCTCGTGTATAGCTCTAGAATACACCAACACTATTTGCCTGTGTTACAAATCTGTGTTCATTCGCGTGAAAGTAACAAATTATATATCCGTCATTAAATTGAATATATGGCGTTATTATATCGATTTTTTTATTTAAACACTCGACATGGGTCATGTTCATAGGAAAAATTTCTTCTTCCCAGACAGTAAATAAAAGTATCTGGCACAACTTCCAGAAAGGTTGCACAAGGAGACCGCCATTTTATTTTATCATGTGACTGAAAGTAGTTCCAAAATGGCGCCTTATTATGTCAGAGGTCTATTGGGTAGCATAAAGGCCGAGGTGATCAGATTGACAGAATGCCATGTGTGTATGTATAAGCGTTTCTTTACCCTCACTCTTAGCTCCAGGCTTTTTGACGAGCACAGAATGCCGTGCTACAATTCATAGCTATTTGAACGCTTACTAAAACTGTGAGGTCATTCAGACTTTTACTGAAGCAACCAATCTACGTGCGCGTATGTGAATTTTTCAAAGTCAAATTCACTGGCCAATCAGCGTCCTCCTACTATATATATATATATATATTGATAGCTGCTGAGCTTATCAGCGTGATCATTAGCAATTGTTATTTAACGGACCCAATCGGCAGAACTGCTCGCCAAAATGACCAGTTCAAAGCGCGAGGGTAAAAACTTGACTTGAACTGGGTCCGTTCTACAGACTAAATAGCCAATAATTTATGCTTTGAACAACTGGACACAGAACTATATTTTATTTATTTTTTGTCTTGAACGTAGATAATTATTATATAATCTTGAATAAAAACAAGTTATCAATCAAAAAAAGTTCTCATAACTATAAAAAAAAGTATTATAAAGTAAAACATGACGAGGTAAAGGCTACAAAATACGGACACACCTATTGTCCAGTGCAAGAACCGGCATCTTTTTAGTCTTCCCGGATATCTTTGTGACTGTTCGTGTTTGAAGAAACCCCCGAGAAATCAACGGTCTAATCCGGATGAAACTCTGGGAAATTACTACTCCAATTCTGGAACAAATGATTATTCTATTGCGTTTAATGACTCTTTTAGACAGATTTTTATCAAATAAAGTTTCAAACCAAAGCTGTATTTTGTAAAACAATTCATTGCTTACTGCAATTTACCAATTATAGGTGATGTTATATAAATGTTTTAGGGTCATCAGTGGCCGATTGGTTTAAAGCTCTGTCGTTTAATGAATACTTACCTCTAACCACTTTGCTCGTGCAGATCGGTCTAAAACTTTTATGTGCGAAAGTTTGACAGTTTCTTGCGGAAAGACGATGGTTTGCTTAGATTCATTCTGGGGTAGGGAGGTAGGTAGATGGGTGAGTTGGTGGTCAATTGAGTGAAGTGAGTGAGTGAGTGAGTGAGTGAGTGAGTGAGTGAGTGAGTGAGTGAGTGAGTGAGTGAGTGAGTGAGTGAATGAATGAATGAATGGATGAATGGAAAATGTAGCAGTATGCTGTAATGTAAGCAGTATAATGTGAATGTACACGAAGAGCCAAACAATGTAGATGGAGACTAAGAGCCAAACAATGTCGATGTACACGAAAAGCCAAACAATGAATATGAGACTGAGAGCCAAACAATGTAGATATAGACTGAGAGTCAAACATTGTAGATGTACACGAAGAGCGAAACAATGTAGATGAACACGAAGAGCCAAACAATGTAGATGTAGACTGAGAACCAAACAATGTAAATGCAGACTGAGAGCCAAACAATATATATAGAGATTGAGGGTCAAACAGTGAGTGAGTGAGTTATCCATTATCCCACAGTACCGCCCTGTAAATGTATCTGGAATATTGTTGAATTAAAGATAATATCATGATTGATCATTTACGACGCTTATTTTTTGCAAAGACAAACTGACGTCTTGACAGTTTGTTTTGTAAAATTGTTTAGAAGTATGCTTTGATTGGGTAAGGCAGACCACACATCCAATACGGCATATAAACATGTGAACCATGTTTTGACACAAAACGTTGTAAGAAGCTATAAAAGTGAGTGTGAAAGTCTGTTTCAATTAGTAACTTTTATAAAGATTCAAACATCTACTTTTTTCAAACAAAAATTGTCACTACGCTCTCAAAACTATGAATTCATAAGTACCAAAACTTCATACCGACGTTTTTGTGTACGATTAAAAAATGTTGTACTGCTATAAATGGCAATTTCTGTCTTTTTCCAGGCTGAATCTCAATTAGAAAAATAAGTTTATAAAAAACACTGTTTTAGTTAATTAATATGTAAAATGAACATATAGATTTCAGAAGAGATGATAAGACATTGGTAGGCAAAATACTTACACTATATTCCCGATTGATTCCAGAAAGAAACGTGGCACCAAATTAAAAATGGGAAGAATAATCAAGTAGGCCAGTACAACGCACATGATTAACAGTGTTATGAATATCACAATATAACCTGAAAAGCAGAAAAAATAGTTATAGGGATATATATATATATATATATATATATATATATATATATATATATATATATATATATATATATATATATATAAAGAGACAGAGAGACAGAAAGACAGACAGAGAGACAGAGACAGAGGCACAGAGAGAGAGAGAGAGAGAGAGAGAGAGAGAGAGAGAGAGAGAGAGAGAGAGAGAGAGAGAGAGCCAGAGAGAGAGACAGAGAGACAGAGAGACAGAGACAGACAGAGAGAGACTCATAGATACATTGTTATCAAATTTCTATGTGAACTTGAAAGAGAAAAATAGAAAGAATTTATGCAACTGCAATACATTGTCGGATATACAAATAAAAATGAAAGTTTAATTTGCAAACACATTATGGTAAATCATTGTTCATGAGATATTTCTTTCAAGTCAAGACTTACCTATTTCATGAATAAATTTAATACTGACATAATTATATCTTACGAATTAATTCGCACGTGGTTCGCTAAAGGATCATGGATTTCAATATCGGTTAATTTATGTAGATTTTTAATATAATGGGGGGTGGGGTACGGGGTAGTATTGTTGGTTGAGAAAGACATAATGAGTGCAACCACTGCGCTTCCGCAAGTAACTGGCAAACGTTCTCGTATAAACGTTTCGGACCAAGCCAGGCTCGAACCCACTACCTCAGCGGTAAGAGGAGCATATAAGTTGATATTAGATCATGTATGTAGTAAGTAATAATCATGCTTACCCCATAAAATATATGCGATTTGAGACCCCGCGTACGCAAAACTATCAGACTGAAAAGTATAATAAATATAAGCTTAGTAAATGCATAAAAAAGGCATATACAGTGTTACAAGTTAAAATCAACTCATAATACAACACAAAATCAGGATTGCTTCTTAAAAACAAGTTTTACGAATTTGTACACATCGATTTTAAAAATGAATAAGTTTAAACTGCAATCGGAACATCGTTCGGCCATTCTTATAACATTTATATCGTACGTTAGCAGAAAGTTTCAAGTAGAAACTGTCATGATAAGAATGAAAACTTGTTGAAAGCAACGCTAAACACCATATTACAACAACTATGACAACGACAACGACACAATGACGACGACGACGACGACGACGACGACGACGACGACGACGACGACAACAACGACAACGACGACAACATGGTGATATCCATTTTAATAGCAACCCTGCTGCTATAGTAACATTCTCCCAATAAAATATGTAGGAATAAGCTGGTACTCTTACCAGAATATGTGCCGGAGGATATTTATCCCGACCCAACACGATATGTTTAAAATCTCCTTTATACAACCGTTTTGTATTGGTCCTGTAGTTAGTAAGGATTTGAAATATTGACACCACAATAAACAGGGATGACAATATGAAGGATATGAATACAGAACCTGCAAAACAATCCATAAAATAATATGATTATAGTTAAATTAATCATTAAACAAATAAGATCATTTTAAGCGATAAATAAACACCTTATATGTAACTAATTTGGTGGTGCTTTTAAAAAATTAAAGACACAATTTAAAGTTACCTGAAAATAAAGATACTATACACATTCAATCAAACACTGAAATGATAAAACGTTCATTTATTTATGCAGGCGTGGCTATTCCTCTACAAATACGTTTACCTTCTTTACATGTATATAAGAATTATTGAATATATTATTTAACAGCCAAACGTTAGAATCCTAAACACGTGTTTGCACTGTTAATCATGTATGTGCACATGTATTTTATTATTTTTTATTATTATAGATACTATAATAATAATTATTATTCCTAAATCTATATTTATTATCGTTGTTATTATAATTATTGTTATAGTATTATCATCATTTATTATTTTAAAATTATATAATCATTAATATTATTATAATTATTTCATTATTTATAGTATTATTATCATTTCTAAAATATTTATTTTATCATTATCATATAATAAATATTGTAATTATAATTTATTATTATTATTATTCTTATTATTAATAATATTATTATTATTAATAATAGTATAATAATTATTATTATTATTATTATTATTATCATCACTATTATGATTATCCTTTTAATTGGTATAATGGTAGAGCGTCCGCCTCGCATGCGGAAGGTCGTGGGTTTGATCTCCGGACGGATAATATCAAAGATTGTAAATTGTACTAGAAGCTTTAAATGCTCGGCGTTTAGCATTTAGAGAATAGTTCTAAGTCTGATCGACTCGGGTCTGTACAATGTGGGCGGGGTATCATACCACGTGTCTGCGGCATGGTACTCACGAATGGCAGCGCTTAGCGACGATAAGACTGAAAAATTATCACAATACAACAACAACAACAACAACATATTTTGGAAAGAGGACATAACTCTGGGCTGGGTTTCAAAATATTATCTAACGCTTAAAATCGCTGTATCAACTTTACAATATCCTCCTGCGTTCAAATGTTGATCGACGTTTTAAACGAGAACATAAATATTATATCATTATGGCATGATTATGGCCAATATTGGGTTCATTTGGTTGAATATTATATCATTATGGCATGATTATGGCCAATATTTGGTTCATTTGGTTGAATATTTAACATTATGAATTATTGTTGGTTTACGTGTATGGCAAATTTTGGCAGTTGCAACACATGCATAAAGTATATACGCAGGGCCCGATTAGCTCAGTTGGTAACGCGTCTGTCTATCAACCCAGGTCGTGAGTTCGAATCCCCACCCGGTAGCTGTCTCCATGATGATTGATATACGACATTATGTCTCATTATCATTCGTCTCTCACCGCTGATTCAAGTGAGAAAGTTATCAGTTACTTGCGGAGATGGGGTGTACTCGAGTCTCGTTATCATTCCAGGTTAGGTCTATTAGCCCTCGTTGGCATAAAAATAGCGCTAAATATTCAATCAATCAATCGATCAATAAACTACATGAATAACGTTTTACTAGATCATATCAGTTTTAAGAAAAAGACAATATCATATAATATAATCCATTACTATTGGATAGTTAGATACACCAATCGCTGTTGGAAGACCGTTATCGATCTGTTCAGTGTATTATTTGTAAACGTTTTAAAAATTGCATTGTAATGAGCAAACATATAATACAACGTAAATATATTTAGCTTTAGTAAGCAATGCGGAACTACATACGCGTAAAAGAAGATAACACTTTATTTGTTTTAAAATTTATATACTCGTTAAAGGCCCATCGCCGGTAGCTCCTACACACTGTATTGTAGGCGGGGCTTATCACTAGCAGCCGACAATTTTACTACAGTTTTTTGATAATACTCACATCCAACATGAACTATAACTACCAGTATAGAGAGCATTGCCTGTTTCAAGTAATGAGTACAATTTCTTAATTTCATGTAAACGGTTAGTAACATATTGATTTGTAACTTACTACTTAATTTTGTTAAAAGCAACAACACACATTGTATTTTGCAAAAGAAAAATGAAGAAAAACACACTTCCATTTAAAAAGTGATTTATTTCAGTTAAAAAATTAGTTAATTGTAAGTCATATCCATATGTATGTTATAAATACACTTTAAACCCTGATATATATATATATATATATATATATATATATATATATATATATATATATATATATATTTGTGTACTTTGCTATAAAGTATTTATTATTAATACACATAAACTATTTTTTGTTTCATTAACATCAATGAATCAACCAGATTCTATTCTTATATGTATTCCCAAAGTGTTTTTTTATTGAATAGACAGCACACACTTTTCGTTTGTAAAGATTTTGCACTTCTGTATATTTGATAAGAATTGTTTTAAATTATAAATTTGAAGAAAAAACTTGCATTAAATTATACTTTGTTGGCACATTAATATATCTACAGTATACTTGGCTATGTAATAATTTCAATTTATCACATTAATTCAACTTCTGTATATGTTATAACATCCGTTGTTTAATACAGTGTGTCCAATATCTTATTCCACAAAATGTCTTTGAACTGTCCAGATTTTTCAACCAAAGTTTTTTTTCCTGTCTGCCTTCGTGGATTTCTCGGGTCTTCTACTGTTGATACAGATGTATAAGGCCGGTCAACATTCTCGTTCCAGTCTAGAACCGCCATGTGTGTTCTCCTTTTATATTCTTTCATACCAAATGAAATCCTTTTGTCATGGTAGATGAGACATGCATTGTTAAATGATTCCACATAATGTGTATCTATACACTGGATATAGTCGTTTGGTGTTTTATATATCTGCAAACTTCTTATAGCTATTGTCAGAATAGAGACTGCAGAACTGTCCTTTATTACTAGTTTGGAAGGCAAGTAGTCTTCATCAGTCTTACATCGGGACTCTGGTAAACAGTGGTCGTGGTGTCCTTGATAGTGCTGTACAATATTGTCAAGTAGATTCCTGAGTATTTCCGCTGACCCACCGCAGTTTTTCATAGCATAATAAACATGGGTTTTTATTGATGCAGCTTTGTCCTTTAGTTCACTGTGCCATGTTTTCCCATGCATACGTTTGGGGCCATTTGTTATGTGTTTTATATTCTTTGCTACACCCTTTGCTGCATGCCAAGTGTCATTAGCATTTTCAACTTCAGGTTTCTGCTCCCTAAAATATTTGTTTACAGAGGCATTTCTATCATGCCCATGTACATGCACTGATACGCCATATGTGTCAAACGCTGTATAAAGTGTCTTTACACCACTCAGTTCATGTCGCTGACTGATTGGATCTTCATTTTTAGTGACAGTAACAGAACCAATCACTTTATGTGTCTTGTTACCAATTGCAATAATATCTGACTGCTTGGCATTCTTCCTGGTAGAATGCCTTGCATCTGTCAAAATATTAATGCCATTGTACTGTGTTCCATTCTCCTCTGTTTCTTGTATTGTGGCCATTTCTTCCTCTTGTCTAGCTTCAGTAATTGATTCTTGCATTGCTTCTTTTGTGACATCACAATACATTTCATGTGCTAATGTAAACATAGATTCTGGACACTGGCCGAACATAGAGCCTTCACAAAACTTCTCGTATTGTCCAAATCTAAGACCGGAAGTGTATAAGCCATGTAACACTTGAGCATTTCCCAGAAACAGTCCACCATTAATATGAGGAGAAGAATCAAACTTTAGAACATGACCATGTTTGCATTTAAAGTGCACTTTACCTACATGTCCAAAAAATTCGACGTTGTCAACATCAATGAGCGACTTACATTCCAAATGGTGTTCAAGAACTCCATGGCATATATTTCTAATGGCACTTGTGCATGTAATGAAATGTTTCTCATTTGTTTCATTTCGTTTTGCCAACAAATACTGGTTGGCTTGTGGCTGGTTTGCTTCTGTATTTGATGGGTTGGTTCCGGTTCTATGAGCTTTTAAGTAGAAATCCAACACAAGATTTAACAAATCAGCATTGTTTGTGTCAGTTACTTTTTCTCTATTCAGAAGTTTGCACTGATCAATTTTATTAAACAATTTTATTTTTTCTTGATCGTTTTCAACATAGAATTTGACAGTTCCAGACAAGGTTTGTTTCTGTTGAAATTTCCGTTTTTGATTTCTTCGTTTCATTGGTGAACCAGAGTCAGCTTTTCTCTTACTAGTGTTTCTAGCGAAACCTTTAATTGTGTCTTTAATTCTGTCAGCGCCACTTGGGTGTTCCATTGTCACCGAAGTCAGCAATTTAAATCGTTAATGAATATTTTAAAGCACTAAGTAACTCCAAATGTGTTAATCATGACAATTTGTTAAATTGTATTAAAAAGGTAAGTTATTTTTTTCTCATATACATAACCACACTATATTCCTCAAATGGTCTACATAACTTAATAGCTGAATATGAAATGAGTTTCTTGCACTAAACTGTGTATAAAATTTTGTTATTTGCAGATTATCTGTCTGATAATTGATAAACATCCGTGTACCATTGATAAATGATGAGCCATATGGTTTCTAATTAGACAAATATAAAAATTTATAACCAAATTAGCCCACCCACTAATATCTTGTATTAAATTTGTTATACTTATTTTCTAAGAATGTGTATGCTTTTATAAATCAATATTTAATACATTAGTATATACGTCTTCTAGTTTATTCCTGTAAGTAATGTTTACAGCTATATGTTCATGTTCCTAAATATTTGTTGATTGGGGGTGGGGATTTGCAACAATAAACACAGCACTGAAATATAGTGCAATGGCCATCTTATCTGCTTTTAGAATAAACATACTTGCTAATTAGGTGCCTGCTGGGTTACATACATCACATATCTGGTCATGATCAAAGAGATAACTTCAGTGTGAAAGTTAGTTGGGTCAAGATCCATTGATTAATACATTATTACTTAGAGGGAATGAATGGATTTGTAAAGAACGGTTAATCCGTTTAATGCAAATATTGATATCAAACTCCTATGCATGTCTTTATGAATTATAATTAAATTGTTTGGGCACAAGAAAAAGACAAGTTTATTTGTGATATAAAGCAAACAAAGATAAACAAAAACAATAGAAACCCCTTTGAAATAATAGAATGACCCATTCTATTTAGGTTGACTGTGAATATGTAAAAGTTTCCTGGCAAAACATACAAATGGCAGAAAAACGTGAGATGACTTTAAAGGTTTCAAGGGAACAGTTTGATACATTATTTCATTTCTTTGAATATAATGAGTGGGATTTTGAGGATTCATTAGTTTCATCAAACTGGTCCATTGATGTTGATGAAAATAACTCTAGTGGGACACAGGACATAAGTGTAAATTTGTTGACAGATGGGAATCAGGAAATAATTGAAGGTGCAACTGGTGGGGGGAATGATGATGATGATGATAATGATGACAGCCATGCTTATGTTAATCAAAATGTTGACATTCCTGTAGAACACAGGTGTGGATTTTGTTTTTTAAGTCCGTGTATAACATTTCAGCGTCAGTCTTGGCTTGGTTTAGGTTCGCGCCCTCATGAAAGAAACAGTCATTTACGAAAAGTTAGATACAGAAAGTACTGGAACATGCTATCAAATGCAGGAGCTTGGCATCTGTCTGAGTATGTTAGAAAAAAACAAAGGACATTAAACCGAGCAAGATCAGATGATGATGTATGGACCCTTCGGGAAATTATGCCAAGTTGTGTTTTGAACCAAATACGGGGATTATACCCTAACCTCCCAGACCAACCATATATGGGACATAAATGGAATTAAGTTTGATATCATAAATGTATAAACAATAAAATACCATTATATTGGAATTAAACATTGAACTTATTTACAAAAAGAAATAATTGTGAATTGATGGATTTAAAACAATGATCAACCAAGGTTAGTGTGAATGCTTAATCTTATTCTCATCCAAATAAAAAAAGCATGTATGCATGTTCTGTTATCTGAGCATGACCATAGTATAATTATAATCATGTCACATTGTGCAATTCATAAAGTACAGTAGGCTAAAACAGTTATCATTATTATACCATGTACAATTACTCTGAGATACCAAACCCTGAATGCCTACTCACAAGTGGGTTATATACATCTTCAAGTAAATGTGTCTGTTTACATCACGTGACTAGGGTCAAAGGTGGTTCAGAATTCAAATATTTAGCAAATTTTGCTTGATATTTCAAGTTTGTAATCTCTGCTACAACTTTGTTTCATGGACCTATTGTGAATGGAGGGCATTTTTGTAAAGATAAAACATATCCCTACAATTGCACATTTTTTTGAAAATAATGATTACTTTGTTATATTGTCTTACCAAAAAAAATCTCCCAGTTCAACATTGTTGCAAGAAAGTGCCACCATTTGAAATTAGGCTCCTCCCATTTCTTTTTATAGAAAAGTTTGGGGTTTAAAGGGACACAATGTAAATGGTTTATAAATCTTAGTACATAATTTTGGCGAACTGGGATATACTAATATTCGTGTTTGGTGTAAACATATTTTATTTTCAGATTTTCAGATAAACAAGTACAGTATACAAATGTACAAAATGTGAAGGATTAGAACGGAAAAATACAATTATTATTTAGTTCGTTTCCCTTTTGATATTTAACCGCCTTAAACTAACCTTAACTCGTCTCAGCCTTCTATATTAAAGGAGAAGTACTCGCGCTTGAATTTCGAAATACGAAGGACTTATATTGAGATTATTTTACGTGTTTAAAACAGTATAAAACACACCTTACATTTTATGCAAAAGAAATCAGTTGCCTGTGAAATTTGAGTGATTAATTTGTCAAATTATAAATTATTGGCCTGCTATTTTATAAATATTTAGTAGAGATGTAAGTTTCCTATCCTTCTTTATAAGTCCTTAAAAAGGTGACAGCTACGCTTACTTTGATATAAATGACATGAAAGGATTAAGGTTCATTTAGTTCACAGATTTTAAAAATGCAATCTAATAAAACATTGTTTTGGAAATTGCAAAGTTTGATGAACCATTGTATTTTTGAAAAAGGATTAGAACCATCTATCGGGAATTAGTAAACAATTATAACAAACATAGTAACTATAGTAACCACGTTGGCGAATCCACGTAACCCAATGCTATGAAATCAGATTAAAAATGCCCGCTTAATGTAAATTCTTTCGCAGATAACTTAAACTTTCTCAAGACAGTATTTCATGAAAATTCACAGAATGCAAACTTCTTGAAAAGACGAATACCGTGTGTATAGAACAATCACTGCTATAAAGTGGCCGTGGTAAAAGATACAGCGGCGTTTTTAGCTCACTTGAAATGGTATGGTGGGAATGATATACAAAATACAAAATATACGCCGGTTGAATTTTGACAAATAATATGCGTTTGCATGGGAACTTGATTGCGCCATTGGTTCATCTCTCTACAGACGCTTCGTTCGTCTTTGTTTCGTGAAATTTTCATGAAATATTAAGAAAGTTATCTGCAAAAATGTTACCTGAAACGGACAATTTCCTCCGATTTCTTTACACTACCCCGTATCGTTAGGTCAGGTGGTTTCTTCACCGTAGTAACTGGTAAACACCGTTTACAAAAGCCGAAACATGACAATATTTAATGACATTGAATTACGAATATCTGAAGCTAGTTCAATCTATTTGCATACAAAATGAAGCTAGTTCAATTTATTTGCATACAAAATGAAGCTAGTTCAATCTATTTACATACAAAAATAGTTGTTCTGACAAATGCTTCAGAGTCATTTCTGCGTTTCTGTCGAGCAATAGCTATCAATAGCTAATGTTTATTGCGTCATGCCGACTTTAAATAACATTTTGTATCCTGTTTCTAACCAGACCCGGGTAGTTCAGTCGGTATTACGCTTGACAGCCCTGGGTTCGTGAGCCCGGAGGATCACTGTCCGGACACTTTCTCTGCGATAATTGGTCATGGACTTTGTTCAATGGCATTGGGTCTGTAAACTGTGAATATGTGGGAAAGTAAACGGTGGCATGCATATTGTGACATAAAGTATGTTTGTTACTGGAAATGTTATCTAGAGTTAATGTCAACCGTTAAATAACTGCGCGACAGTTGAAAAAGGGCACTCCGCCCTAACAACATAAATAAAAACGGCAACATTCTAACATTTGTTTGCGGTTACGGTGACCCTTCAACTATTGTTCGAGACATGTGCACGTAATTGGGTAATTTATCATTTCACGCAAGCTTTTATTATTAAGTGAATCCCGCAAAGAGGAAAATATTCCGAACTGCCGTGTTATTTGAACCGACAATCCGTAATTTATTTGGTACCATGAGCGCGGTTGGTTTTACCATTCAATTTGCCCTTCAAATAATGCATCTTAAGCAATCCTATTTTACACAATTCCAAACTTACATTTTCATTCCTTCTGGTTGCTAGCCCAATTACAACACCTAATAATTGGACGTGTTTTTAAAACACACAACTTACAAATACATATGTGCGCGCATATGCATGTCTTACAACATATCCATATTGATGATGTATCTATGTCTGCGCAAGTGGTTAACAACATTAAAGGACTACTTGTTTAAGGCATAGTACCAACATTGGCAAAAGGAAGTGCTTCCGTGCATAATGGCGGTTATAAATAATCCTTGTTTCTTCTTCTTTAAAAATGCATTTTTCCTTATTTTAATGCTCATTTTTTTATTTGAATGGCATTATTGATGTATTTTGAACATTTGGAAAGCATTGTCATGTTTGAATTGTGAATTTTGAAGAAAAAATTGATACTTGGAAATTTGGGTATGAATACATGATTTCGGAAGTCTACTTTCACTTTGTCAACAGTGTACACACTGAGCAGAAAAAATCTCTTATATGACAAATGACCCTTACTTTTCTCATCATATTTTGGTAGTGCAGAGGTTGACAATCAGTAATATGTAAGTTTCAATTCTTTCATTTGGTCTGTCTATGAATGACAAGCGTTCAATTTTTTATTATTAACTATAGAATAAAGAACAAAAAAAAATGGTGGGATTATACCTTAACAGCGTCTCTTTTTATGATGTTACGTTTGGGGGATGAGGGAGGCTAGACGCAACGGTAAAACAAGGATACACACCCCTTGCCAATAGTGGTGTTTTTTCTACAGACTTGAGTTACTATAGAACGTTCCGCCGTGAGAATTATATGGGCAATGTATATGTTTATATTCAAACGAATTAACACGTTGTTTTTGTTGAACGCAAGTGATGTGTATTTATAAACCGTGAGCATCGAATTGTACTATCTCCATATAAAACTCTTTTTGTTTTACACGTCACACTTTCCTACGGTGTCCCGTTGGAGTCATTGCGGCATATTTATTATTTAATATAACTCAAATAAAAGGAAAACGTGCAGCATTCTCTATGTTTATTGAACATATATAGTTACGTTTGTGCAGTAACAAACTGTGAGATAATAAACAATCATAATCTATACTTTTAAAAGGTAAATAAAGGTTAGCATGTTTAGGCCGCTCTATGGTGTATAAATTCCTCCACCGAAAGGCGACCAGGCGCTACAGGCAAACTCCCATTAACAGAGACCCAGCTTTTGATTAAAATGAAGGCAAATTGAAGCAACACGCAATACAACACAAGTCAACAACAGACTCGCTGACGGCATCAAGCACACAGACTCCACCCGAATGCATGACCATAGGCCCCAACTTACAACGGCTACGCACCGGAAACCAGTGCTATATTGAAAGTTAGGGTCTACCGCCAAACATCCGGTGCTAAAAGGGGTGTCGACAACTACAATTGTAGTTATTCAATACCGGTGGGAATGACAGCCACTCCTACAGTTTACCAGCATAACAGTGGTTACTTTAACCACCATAAACTCGTATAACAATATGGTTACACATACAACTGACCAACTTTGGTATGCTCTTCATGATGCATTGAGCTACCAAGCAGCAACGCAATCTAGGTATTACCAGTACTATAAAGGCCAGACCTAGTGACCGGAAGCAACTCGAGTCTACCATTATTAAGTGGCAAAATGCATCATGTACAATTTTCAGACAGATACACAAACGCAACAAACCACAACTGCATCAAACACACAAAATACGGTCTGGGTGCAAACATTTTGATGCAAAACGTGGGCACACCATATGACACAGCTCAAGACCAACAGCAACGGTATAATGCGTGTTGCCACAATATCTAGTACAAGGTACCAATTTTTCCAATCTATGACAATAACACCGTTGAGAACCACAGTTATACAAAAATAAAATATTTGGCTATTAACAGAACGCCTGATCCCTTCCGATGAACCCGACTTGAGCGACAGTTCTAGCAATTAAAGTTTAAAATAAATACTTTTGATCAACACTTTATATCATACTTATAGCAAACTGTTCTTAATGTTAGTGAGGCACTAACCATATTCAATTGTAAATAAAATATTTAACAACAAACGCCAACTCAAACATTCTGTGCAATTTAACGATAATCCTTAGTCACTTTCGAATCCGATATCCGGGCATTAGGTACACAATGCATGTAACGTATCATCCTGTTCCACAACGATTAACAAAGTGTCTGTTCGTACAAGGTAGAAGTATGATAATGTTCCCAAAGTCGGTACCCGTGGCAGAAGATCCATGATAGTATATACGTGGCAGTGAACTGGATATCGGAGACCATCTATTGCACATCAGTTGTTACCACATCAGTTTAATCTCAACGTACAAGATCCTGAAAAATATACACGAAACAGCAATTCTGACACAAAAGCATGCATATATGTAACCAGGATTAATAAGTCCTTATCACATACACTAGATGCCATTGAACATGCAATAAAAACATCTTCTAGGGGTGTGGCGGGCGGGTAATTTTGTAAACTCTTGTGTCATGTAGATAAAAGTAAGAAGGCTGCACGGGATTTGCGTTTCTATACCGCGGTTGGACAGATTGTTTTCCGATTCTCTTTTGTATTATTAAACAATATGTTTATTGAAAGGGGAACCAGCTTACCGGACGATGATATCTGAAGAGCTACGAATCCGTAGCAACGGACAAACGTTATTTCTCAAATAAATAAACCAAATTATTTTACGGGAAATAATTTTTATTATTTAAAATAACTCGAAATAAAAGGAAAACGTGCAGCATTCTCTATGTTTATTGAACATATATAGTTACGTTTGTGCAATAACAAACTGTGAGATAAGTAACAATCATAATCTATACTATTAAAAGGTAAATAAAGGTTGGTATGTTTAGGCCGCTCTATGGTGTATAGATTCCTCCACCGAAAGGCGACCAGGCGCTACAGGCAAACTCCCATTAACAGAGACCCAGCTTTTGATTAAAATGAAGAAAAATTGAAGCAACACGCAATACAGCACAAGTCAACAACGGACTCGCTGACGGCATCAAGCACACAGACTCCACCCGAATGCATGACAATAGGCCCCAGCTTACAACGGCTACGCACTGGAAACCAGTGTCACATTGAAAGTTAGGGTCTACCGCCAAACATCCGGTGCTAAAAGGGGTGCCTACGACTGCACTGTTTATTTTACGCCTGGTCACCCTCGGCCGATAGAATTTTTTCCGCCACAATAAATGAAACATTTATTCCTAAAAAATTCTAATGAACGGAAGACCTATTTTTCAATAGCAAATCTCTTATAAAATCGAGGTAAAATTCGAGACCGACCTCGTTAAGATGCACACCGTCGGCACGAAAGAAGTTGGTTTTGGTATCAATGTCTGGACTTAAGATATCGCTTTTCCCAAACATATGTACAATGGTGCGGCCTAATATATTAACCCGCTTGCGTTTTGCGTCTATAAGTTTAAGGCTGAAGTCCCCTCTCCAGGCCCTTCTAGGCAAAATGTCTACCCATGTAATCATTGTATTGGTGAAGGCTTCCCTAAGATACCGTATCTCAGAAGTTATATTTCTTTTAATTTTGCAGATGGAAAGAGAGTGTAAATCGTTACCACCTAAATGTATAACGATGACTGCTGGAGGAGGTGACAGTAGCGCCTGACTCTGGATCGAATAGGCTAAATGATTCCACCGCAAACCCCTTATACCCCACCAAGCTATCTTGATGTCTAGACGAAGATTCGGTTTCCCTGTCGCTTTAGCCTGTTCACCGGCCCAATACGGTATAGAGTCACGAAGTACCCAGACGTCTAAACTATTTAATTGAAAAAAAAAATATGGTTATAAAGGTTAAATTAAAGAAAGTTATACCGAGTTAAAAATATTTATGTCCGGAACCTGACCCAAGTATTTGTTCTGTATTAACTATAAACAGGTAAATTTATGGTTGGTGAATAACCAATAAAGGCTTACCGATAACGGTCACGTGAGCACGCTCGCTACCTTTACTACAGTAACAAACACATATTCAGACACGAACGTACAGTTTGTAGCAATCGAATGTCCAACTGCCGAGTTTCATAATAGTCTGAGACGAAAAACCCTGAGTTGCTAAATCTGTAGTTCTACCTATTCTAAAGCTATGTGACCGGTAAGTACCTTGCAGACCCAGTGTTCTGATGCATTTATCTAAGACAGAGGAAAATTGAGCTCTGGTTACAGGGGAACAGTTGTGATGACAGAACAAGATGCCTTGACTTTTGGTCTTACCATTAAGAAATCTGATAACGCACGAACAGGGCATATTACACCCGTTTCTCTTGGAATGTTTAGCCAAAATGAATTTCCTTTCTGATTTGTTTTGAAATGGTGAAGGTGAATTACAATGTATCTATTATCTTTGAATGACAGGTCTGACTGTTTGATAGGACAATCTACTCGAGCCACACATGGTGCCACTAGTTCGCTTACTCTAAATAACCCAAAGTATGCAAGTGTGAACAGGGCTGAGAATAACTTGGTCTCGTGGAGGTCGAAACAAACCTGCGGAAGTTTGTCACAAATAGCTGTTAAATTGACCTTAGTTAGCGGAGCCCTATTATAGCGAGTAGTTCTGTCTGTACGACAACCCTCCAAAAGCTTGCTTATTATAAACACATCTGTTATGTTACAATTACCATATAACTTGTGAAAATAGTTCAAACCAGCTACATAGGTCGTGATAGTTCTTGGTGAAAACCCTTTCTCAAAACAAAATGTCACGAATAAGATGATGTGTTGATTTGGAATAGGACCAATCTTTCGGTAGGCTTGTACACCTGCCTCAAGTTATCGAATGCCCTTATGGCTGTATTATAAGTTAACCTAGAGTTGGTAGCAATTCCTGACTGAATAAGTTCTCTAGCTCTAGATCGAAGATGCTCCAGAGGAAATCTGGGACTTGAGCGGGCATAGGGTCTGCATTTGGTGCCAGTTGCCTGAATCTTGTCAGCTGAAAGCGAGATAGAGCATCGCAAATATCATTACAACGACCCTGGACGTGGCTAGCCTTGATCAAAATATTAAAATGAAGACATCTCAGAGTCAATCTCTGACCAGGCACATAACCGGACTTGATTTTGATGACAGTTTGTTTAAGATATGGACTACTGACATGTTATCACAATAAAACTTGATTTTTTTGTTAGCAAGATCAGCGCCCCAAATGAATATTGCCACCAGAATGGGGAACAATTCCAACACTGTGATGTCTTCTGTCAGGCCGCACGTATGCCACGCGTCCGGCCATTTTGCATGGCACCAGTGACCCTTGAAATATATCCCAAAGCCCAAATCCTTGCCCCCGGCACTATCTGAAGACAATTGAAAATCCTCATTTGTTACCTAAAAACAGTCATGAAAAACTGAAATGCCATTATAATTTCGTAGAAACCCTAGCCACATTATTAAATCTAAATGAATTTCCTTCTTTACCCGAATATGATGGTGCGGTTCAGTAAGCCTGCAAACTGAATCAATTAAACGGCGACAAAAGGGTTTGCCAACTGCAATAGCCCTACAACAAAAATTCAGCGAGCCAATAAGTGATTGCATTTTCTTTAAAGTTGTTTTTTCATGTACTAAAATTTCTTCTATTTTGCAAATAACCTCCTCGATTTTAGAAATAGGGATTCAAACAGACATTTGGTTCGAATCAAGCTCTAGACCCAATAACACGAGTACCTCTGCCGGGCCTTCAGTTGTTTCGTCTGATAATGGCACACCTTATTCTGACATTGTGCCTTTAAATATACTTAGGGCATGAGCACACGACTTTGTCGTTTTCGCCCCTCCCAAAAAATCGTCTAAATAATGTATCAGTTTGTCTGACTTAAGTTTTAATTCCACGTAAAATTCTAGAAATCTAGCGAATCTTTCGAACGTAATGCAACTAATAGATGCACCAAAAGGAAGTGCCTTATCGAAATAGAACTTGTCGTTTAAAACAAAATCCTAACAATTCAAATTGGTATTGGTAGTAAGCGATATTCACTTTTTATATCAGACATAAACAATTTGCAACCTTGACCTAAATTTTGGACTAATTTAACCGCTTCATCGAAACTTGTGTACTGGACTGTGGACAAGGCCGGGTCAATAAAATCATTTATTGACTCGCCCTCAGGATAAGATAAATGGTGATTCATACGAAATTCGCCAGGGGTTTTCTTCGGAACTAGGCCTATGGGTGAAACTATTAAGTTGGGGAGCGGGCGCTGGACAAACGGGCCGGCCACCCTCCCTTTCTGTAATTCTTTGTTAATTTGAGACATAATTATATCAGGATTCAACGCTGTAGAGCATAAATTTTTCGAATCCCGTGGTAACCTTGGTCCACTATACTGAACGGGAAAACCCTGTGAAAAACCCTGAATTAAAAAGTTCGCTTCGTCCTTATCATAAGAGCATGAATAACGTTTTAAAGCTTCTACCTTGACTGGCGATTTTGCTATATTGACAATATCCAAACTGTAAGGCTCTTCAATTGTAAACTCGCTTGAGCTACTGTCTTTGAAACTGGCCCCGCCCTTGACCTCTGAAAGGTCTACGAGACCCCCTGCCTCGAAAATTACTAGGAGATCTTGAAATTCGAGAATTCGCGAACGAACTCTGCTGATTACAATTAACCTCAGGGTGCAGGGCTGAACAGGTACTACAGACATTGGACAACTTTCTGCGTGTCCTTAACTTGCATGCATCGCCACCACAGGTCATTATTAATTTGCGACCAGGATGCGGGCGATATGGCCTGACGTAAGCGGAACTGCTCGTCATATGTGCGCCATGCCAGGCCTACCTGACGCATAGCGCATTCCCTAACATTATACATGTAGTGGAGCATTGCATGGACTCTATCACTGTGCGATAATAAATAAATTGGAGAGTATATAATGAACGCGTTTGTCCATTGTTCTATACTTGTTATTTTATCTTTGCACTCCTTCTCGGCGGTCTCAATGTGACCGTTGGCTGTTGATTTAAAAACGCCCCCTTTGCAAAAATTAGACAGCTCTACTGCCCCTTTGAGTAAAAGGGCTAAATTTATATATTCACCCTTGCCGATCTGTTGCTTTAGAGATGAAGGGACATGTGCTGCCAAATCATCACAAGCCAAACGGACTGAAGGCGCAGTTTGCGCGTTACTGGTCAGAGAATACTGACCGGTTTGGTTCGAAATTTGACCTGGCGGCCAGACAGGCAACTTATTGCCGGCACATCGCCACACCCCGATTTATCACCTGAATTCTCTAAAACAGTATTTGTAAGAGGTAAAATACCAGAACTTTGTAAAACATTTTCAAAATCAATAAAATTGTTATTACACCAACCGGCATCATCCTGGAGCTGCATGTTGTCACCAGCGTCGAGTTCGTGCGTCTGGCCTTGCGCGCCCACGTGTCTCTCCGCACCTGCAGCGTTGTCGTCCTGCCGTTGTACCTCGTCGGAATTCCGTTTCCTGCTTCTCGTCTGCGGACGGTTGTCCTCGTTTTGCTGAGGCTGGGCTGCCTGCCTAGCGTTTTGCCTTTTACATTCCCGGCCCTCTCTGTGGGCTACTCGCCGCCTCAATCTTCCACGTGGCATTCTAAGCTATGCCTTATTTAAAATTCAGTTTAATTTTGTAAACTCTTGTGTCATGTTGATTAAATGAGAAGGCTGCACGGGATTTGCGTTTATATACCGCGGTTGGACAGATTGTTTTCCGATTCTGTATTGGATTATTAAACAATGTGTTTATTGAAAGGGGAACCAGCTTACCGGACGATAAAATCTGAAGAGCTACGAATCCGTAGCAACGGACAAACGTTATTTCTCAAATAAATAAACCAAATTATTTTAAGGGAAATAATTTTTATTATTTTTAGTAAGGTCGAAACAACACAACGATGGTGAAATGTTGAAAACTACGATGTTGAGAAAACTACGATCATGGTGAAAAGTCGTAACAATGAAATTACGATGGTGTAAACTAAAAACTGAATAATGTCGACTTTTCACCAACTTAGATTAAACTTTTTACTAGCAACTTTTCACCATCGTAGTTTTTGAAATAAGGACTCATTTACCTGTAAGTACCTTAAGTAACAACAGGATTTGTGGCACAATTGTCGTTGTTAAATAATTAGAGCCATTTGTGTTTGATGCCACATTCTGGATTAAATCGTCAAGGACAGTACTATTTACATGTAACTTGCTAATAGGTCCCCTATTACCACGAATCCCACAGCAAGCTGTCAGCAAGAGAATAAAGAATTATTGCCACAGAAATTCATTAACGCAACTACAACATATGGATTTGTATGGCAGGCCAAACTTTGCAATATTGTTTTAAAATTAACTCTTTTTCTTGTTCAAACTTAACATTTATGTTGTTAAATTGTACATATATGGTGTTAAATGCTATATATATGTTTTTTGTTTTAATTTTTATTGTTAAACTAAGAACACGAATATAAGAACAACAACATATAAAATTAACGTACATAGCAATAACATGATATGTGTTGAGAATTGAATCAAAATGACCTCTTTACAGTGCTTGATTTTATATTGTGATTTAATTAAACAAAATACACAAGGTCCACTGGTTGAGTAGACATTTAAATGAACAAGTAATTTGTAAAGAGCACAAACTGAGACGGGAGTGGGGGAATGTGTAGGAAATCAATGCACAGTCAACCCTGTTTTATTGGTCGCCTCTATTAAGCAACCACTCGTCTCAAACAGCCACGATTTCTATTTTACCATTTCTATGATTATAGTTTTAATCACCCTGTATTAAGAGTCACTTTCCTTAAGAGTCTATATTTCCTATTTCCCTTGAGCAGCTGCTAAAGACAGGTTTGGCTGTATATGTAACGTTAATTACGATTGCTTTAGTTTACGTGTAGATAAAAGAAAGGGAATTAAATGGCTGATGCAAGGAATTCCATTTTTTTTAAATTTCTTTGACTGAATAAATATGATGTTTAAAACATAACAGGTGTCTTCAGTGACCACTTGGTCTAAAGCGCCGTCTCAAGATCACTTACCTCTCATCACTGTGGTCGTAGGTTCAAGTCCCGCTCTGTCCGAAAACTTCATGTAAGAAAGTTTACCAGTTACTTGCAGAGGACGGTGGTTCTACTCTGATAACAATGGAGCAGTTATTTGTTTTATAGTATAATCCTAGTAAATTACACATGATTATAAAAAGTTGCATATTTAGTTCACATAAGGCCATTATAAATCAATTGCTAGATTATCATCCATTTTATTTCTTAAAAACGGGGAGGGCAGGGGGATTTTTTTTTTTTGCTTTTTTAAAAAAAAAATTTGATGTTTTTTTGCGGCATGGGAATTAGGGGGCGGGCGGGGATGATAATCTAGCAATTAATTTATTTATTATGGCATTATTGATGGGAAAAGTGGTCCGCAGCTTTGCGTAAGAATTAATAATTGAAATAAAATGAAAATGAAAGTAAATGAATCAATACATATGTATTTTATTTAACAAAAAAAAAATCTTATTAAATATATTTTCCTGCAAATGTTGTCATTATTTATTATCAAGTTCATACCTGATATGTACATATGGCAGCGACTGTAAAAATGCATATTATTCTTGGTGAATATTTGAAGGTTGGGTCGTTCTTATACATACACTTCAAAATTCGTTTCCTGAAAATACATTTGTTTTTGTATATAATTATGAAGCGTATTGATTGGAAACATTTAATCAAATTCAAAAACAATTTCAAATTAGAATTAAAATTAAAATGCAAACATATGAAAATAAACAGAAACCTTAGTACTTGGAAGTAAGAATTTATCAAATGTCTTTAATAAATGGTCTTTACACTAATAAAAAATATAAAATAATTTGCGAACTATTTTTGAAATTCAATAGTTAAACATATTCAAGAGGAATTCTTTTTAAGCGGCTTCTCTTGTTGTCTTTCGTATTGACCTGCTACCACCATTGGCAACAGGAAATGATTCCGCAGAGTAGTCGCATAATGTCGTTTATAAATGATCATTGTTTCCTCTTTTTCAAAAGTGTATTTTCCTTGTTATAATGCCACTTTTTTTTATTTGAATGGCATTATTGATATAGTTTGAACATTTAGAATGCATTTGTTTGAAATGTTAATTTAGAAGAAAAATGCTTGGAAATTAGGGTATGAATACATACTTTCGGAAGTCCACTTTCACTTTGACAACAGTACACACTGAACAGAAAAACTCCCTTATATGACTCATAACCCCTACTTTTCTCATCATATTTTGGTAGCACAGAGGTTGGCAAACAATAAAATGTACGTTTCACTTCTTTCATTTGTGTCTCTCTGTGATGACAAACATGCGAACCATTTTTATTTACAACAGGATAAAGAACAATCAATGTTTAACTTACTTATAGACGTTTAATATATTTTATTATTCAAACATTGAAAGTCACCAAATAGTGTGTATCATTTCTCTTATTAAATACATACATACTATTCATTATACACCTATCAGTAAAGTAATATTTTTGGCGGCCATCTTGGATATCGGCCATATTTTAATTTATTTTTTAAGAAATGAATGTATATATCAGAAAAATACACCAAAAATCCTTATTTTTAAAGCATATAAACCATTGAGAATACTTAATGTCGAAATTAAGATGTCGGGGTGAGGGCTGTTGTTTGGCTATCAGACTATAATTTTGTTTTGTGTTTATGATCTGAGAAATCGTCTGCTTGTGCGTAACGAGTCTATCATGATTGTTGAAATGTGAAACGACGGTTCTTCGCCATTGGAATGGGATTGACATTTCGACATAAAGTTTGACAGCAATCGACAATTTAAATTAAAATTTATCTACTACACTGTGTCACGAATGATTGCATCGCTCTATTCTACAATAGTATTGATTTTCTTTACTGGTTTTCTTCTGTTTATTTTGGATGTATAAACAGAAACAAGTTCTAGATGTTAGGAAGTGATATGTCACAAAATTGACGAAAATGTATTGTTTCTTTGGGTTTTTATTAGAATTTATTTTGTTTTTATTAAAGTCTTCGTACTTACAGTGAGCTTGAAACACGTCATTGTTGCGTTTCAGTGTGTGAGTAGATAAATACAGTAACTGTTATTGAATAAAAACACTTTTGTAAAATAATTAATGCACGGACGAAAATTATTAGCGTGCATACATCCGACAAAACTACCATCGGCATATCAACATTGACTCTATTTGTCAAAATTTGTAGTATTGGATAATTTTTTTATTGAATTCGATGTTTAATTGGAATATAGGTAGATTGCAGTAGTAAATCGTAATAATACACAACGTTAAAGTTAAAAGTAACATTAACCTTTTTACCGGAACCAATGGGATCCTGTAGCCAATACATTAATTATTTCTGAACAAAAATTATAGTGTAGAAAATATACATGCCGAATACAGCGTAGGCGTACACCTTACTTAATCGTTTGTAGTGTAGATGGTTCCGTGTCGCCATCAGAAGCATTCTCTACCAATGAGTTTAGACGCATTGACGCAAACAGCTGTCGCACGTACGTCACGTTGTGTTCTGCTGCTAAACGCTTTCGAACTTCCTGTGTAGGTTATTCAAAATTTAAAATACTACACGACAATATGGATTTATTTTGTTTTTAAAGATTTTATTATTTCATAATACATACATTTTGCAAATATATTTGATATAATACATACAGTTAACTTTTTTATAAGAATGTATTCTATGAAATAATGTTATAATAAGAAGAGACGGGGAAGGAAAAGGAAAAAAAGACGTGGATAGAAGAAGGAAAAGAGACAGTTGCAGTCATGAAAAGAGGTTAAGGTGCTTTACACTGTAAATTTGAATTAAAGTGGATTTATTTTGTTTGATATCTGTGACGTCACATTCGGGACGTAACTCCTTCATTGTGTCGTTCGCTTTCTCTTGAACGCTTACCCATGAATGTTTTATTTAATTCTCGTAGATTATGTAACATGATGCCTCTTTGCTTTGTATACAAAGAACAAATGACAACATCCAAAGGAACAGTAAATACATTTTTTTTGGAGATCGCCTGCCGTCCATTAAAACTTATTCCTTAACGTATAATACTATATGGTAGCATAAAACATATTCAATTAAGCCATAAACTATGCAACAGTTAATGTTTTTAATATATTTCTAAATAATATTTTATCAAACAGAAAATGTTATTGGAACTTATTTTTGATATATCTAGCGTACATAACGGACGATGCCATTAAGTTCCTTAACGGGCCATTTATATTCCTAATGAGACAAACATCAAACTCTTTCTCTCTTCGCTACATTAGGCAATTATTCTAAACATAGTGTTTACATATAATATGTATTGTAAAAAATATTCAAATTCTTGCATTGACAGTAATTAATATACATTTGCATATATAATTAGTATATTTCTATCACAATTTTTTTTTTAAACAACCGAGCGTCATAAAAGCATAAAGGGAAGTGCTTTCAAGGAAATATGATGTTGGCACTTAAACGTTAAGAAAAATAAGCATCATTGTTAATTGTATTGCTTTTCGTTTTTTAACGATTATAAATGAATGTCCTAAAGCTGTGTATTAAGGTTTAACAAAACGAGTGTAATAAGAAGTAATAAAAAGAATAGATAAAAAGAAAACAATCCCCAACGAACCTTGATATCTCCAGCATGCTGATGCGTTCTATACTGTCTGAACAGCCAGATAATGCGTTTGGTGAATATAAAAGCAAACTGCAGGATCAGGAACGATAGGCAAGCCAGTATGGGAATGTTTGCGGCAAAATTAATGACCAGTACACTCTGAAGTAATCAAATAAAACATCCAGCTACAGTGTCAGACAGTGTAATACAGTGTCATACATGACGCACACTCACCCAGCTACAGTGTTGGACAGTGTAATACAGTATCATACACGACGCACATCACATTCAAGCTACAGGTGTCAGACAGGGAATTACAGTGTCATACATAACAATCACCTAATCCTGCTTCATGTCACACAGTGTAATACAATGTCATACATGACGCACACTCATCCAGCTACAGTGTCGGACAGTGTAATACAGTGTCATACACGACGCACACCTCATCCAGCTACAGTGTCGGACAGTGTAATACAGTGTCATACATGACGCACACCTCATCCAGCTATAGTGTCAAACAGTGTAATACAGTGTCATACATGACGCACACTCATCTGGCTACAGTGTCGGACAGTGTAATACAGTGCCATACATGACGCACACTCATCCAGCTATAGTGTCAAACAGTGTAATACAGTGTCATACATGACGCACACTCATCTGGCTACAGTGTCGGACAGTGTAAAACAGTGCCATACATGACGCACACTCATCCAGCTATAGTGTCAGACAGTGTAATACAGTGTCATACATGACGCACACTCATCTGGCTACAGTGTCGGACAGTGTAATACAGTGCCATGCATGACGCACACCTCATCCAGCTATAGTGTTGGACAGTGTAATACAGTGTCATACATGACGCACACTCATCCAGCTACAGTGTCGGACAGTGTAATACAGTGCCATACATGACGCACATCTCATCCAGTTATAGTGTCGGACAGTGTAATACAGTGTCATACACGACGCAAACCTCATCCAGCTATAGTGTCGGACAGTGTAATACAGTGCCATACACGACGCACACCTCATCCAGCTATAGTGTCGGACAGTGTAATACAGTGCCATACATGACGCACACTCATCCGGCTCCAGTGTCGGACAGTGTAATACAGTGCCATACATGACGCACATCTCATCCAGCTATAGTGTCGGACAGTGTAATACAGTGTCATACATGACGCACACTCACCCAGCTACAGTGTTGGACAGTGTAACACAGTGTCATACACGACGCACACCTCATCCAGTTACAAGTGTCGGACAGTGAAATACAGTGTCATACATGACGCACACTCATCAAGCTACAATGTCGGACAGTGTAATACAGTGTCATACATGACGCACACTCATCCAGCTACAATGTCGGACAGTGTAATACAGTGTCCATACACGACGCACACCTCATCCAGCTATAGTGTCGGACAGTGTAATAGAGTGTCATACATGACGCACACTCATCCAGCTACAGTGTCGGACAGTGTAATACAGTGTCATACACGACGCACACCTCATCCAGCTACAGTGTCTGACAATGTAATACAGGGTCATACATGACGCACACTCATCCGGCTACAGTGTCGGAACAGTGTAATACTGAGTAATACATGTACGCACACCTCATCCAGCTATAGTGTCGGACAGTGTAATACAGTGTCATACACGACGCACACCTCATCCAGATATAGTGTCGGACAGTGTAATACTGTGTCATACATGACGCACACTCATCCAGCTACAGTGTCGGACAGTGTAATACAGTGTCATACACGACGCACACCTCATCCAGCTATAGTGTCGGACAGTGTAATACTGTGTCATACATGACGCACACTCATCCAGCTACAGTGTCGGACAATGTAATACAGGGTCATACATGACGCACACTCATCCAGCTATAGTGTCGGACAGTGTAATACTGTGTCATACATGACGCACACTCATCCAGCTACAGTGTCGGACAGTGTAATACAGTGCCATACATGACGCACACCTCATCCAGCTACAGTGTCGGACAGTGAAATACAGTGTCATACATGACGCACACTCATCCGGCTACATTGTCAGACAGTGTAATACAGTGTCATACATGACGCACACTCACCCAGCTACAGTGTCGGACAGTGTAATACAGTGTCATACACGACGCACAACTCATCCAGCTACAGTGTCGGACAGTGTAATACAGTGTCATCCATGACGTACACTCATCCGTCTACAGTGTCGGACAGTGTAATACAGTGCCATACATGACAAACACCTCATCCAGCTACAGTGTCTGACAGGCAATTACAGTGTCATACATTACAATCACCTAATCCTGCAACAGTGTCACACAGTGTAATACTGTGTCATAAATGACACATACCTCATCCAGCTACAGCCTCAGTATCGTACATGACGCACACCTCATCCAGCTACATTGTCAGACAGTGTGATACAATGTCATATATGACACACACCTCATTCAACTACAGTGTCAGATAGTGTAATACAGTGTCATACATAACACACACCTAAACCTGCTTCAGTGTCAGACAGTGTAATACAGTGCTATACATGACACACACCTCAACCAGCTACAGTGTCAGACAGTGTAATACAGTGCCATACATAACACACACCTCATCCAGCTAAAATGTGTTAGACAGTGTAAAACAGTATCGTACATGACGCACACCTCGTCCAGCTACAGTGTCAGACAGTGTTATACAGTGTCATACATGACGCACACCTCATCCAGTTACAGTGTCTGACAGTTTAATACTGTGTCATACATGACGCACAGCTCATCCAACTACAGTGTCGGACAGTGTCATACATGACACACACCTCATCCAGCTTCACTGTCAGACAGTGTGATACAGTGCCATACATGACACATACCTCATCCAGCTACAGTGTCAGATAGTGCAATACAGTGTCATACATAACACACACCTCATCCAGCTACAATGTCAGATAGTGTAATACAGTGTCATACATAACACACACCTCATCCAGCTTCAGTGTCAGACAGTGTAATACAGTGTCACACTTGGCACACACCCCGATTGAATGACCATAGATACATTTGTTTAAAACGTTGCAAATATAGAACAAGGCGAATGCACATATTAGTATCTTATATTCAAATATTCACGTATTACTAAATAATGCAAAATGAAATAATCCTGATAGGACAGAGGAACCTGGGTGAATTTCAGGGACAAATTATCAAAACGTTGAAAGTGATATTCAAAATTTTATCAGTGATAATGACTATATTGAAAACAAAACTGCAAACATAGCCTACAATAGTTTAATGAAGTGCCTATGAAATTCATCCATCGTTTTTTTAATGAGTTTATTAATGATCGTTTTATATTAATGATTGTTTAATATTAACAAAAAATTAATGAATTGGCTATGAAATTCACCCGTCGTTTTATATTAATGATTATATTAATGAACTTTATATATTTATGATTATATTAATGATCGTTTTATATTAACAAAAGTTTAATGAATTGACTATGAAATTCACCCGTCGTTTTGTATTAATGATTATATTAATGATCGTTTTATATCTATGGTTATATTAATGATCGTTTTATATTAACAAAAAATTAATGAATTGGCTATGAAATTCACCCGTCGTTTCATATTAATTATTTCCGTGTATTTCAGACTGAGTTCATTTCATATTGACCTATTTGGTGAGGACTCATACGATAAACGAATTAACGAATTAATCATGAAAAGACCAGAAAGTAAGAAAGATGCTAATCACAAAGTTATTTGGTGATTTTCATATAATATTTAATTAAAATTTGCATAAATTGGATTTATATTGAAAATGTTACTATAGATACATGTTTAATTATTCGGACGCATGTTTACTTTTAATCAAATTAAATTGTTTTTTTTAGCAAGTATAAGTATATTACGTGTTTATTCATGTCCATATTTCACTGATGGTGCGCGATTAGGGTCTATGCGTTAGAAATTCTGCACACAAACAGAGCGTAACGGCGTTAAAAATTTCTTATTATATATACATAAATACTCTATTGGTTTTTAAATTTAATATTCACATAATTATGCATATAATACAATAACACGAACCCAACATAACCATATAAACAGTTTAAGATATATATACGTGACATATTCTTTTAGATCTGATAGTCTATAAACCATAGCCGAACTGATCCCTAACCTTTTATTCCTTTTCATCAAGTTTAACGAGTTTAACCATGTCATATGTTGTACAATTAACAAAAGTTCTTATCGGTTACCTGGATTTATTGAAATTTCGTCAACACGATTTTGTAAACTTCGTTTCCTATTCTACAATCTAATGATCATATCTATTGTATATATTTTCCAAAGATTTCGTTTAGACTCTTACAGAAATACATATGTACTGGACTAACATTTTGAAATACATCACCTTTATAGTCAAACTTTACAATTATACCAATATCTTGTGTGTAAACCATGTGCAGCGATTCGGCCTCGTTGACATAATGTTTCTCTACAAGTATCTTTGGACAATGTTATTCCAGACCTGGTTAACGTTCAGATACAAATGCATCCAATAATCTAGTTGCGGTAGTGGCATATCCATTTGTTTTTAACAAGTTCCATGTATGCTTAAATGGGTCAAGATCAAAGAGTTCGAGAGGTATCATCGTAATCACTGAAAATGACAGAGTTTCATGGCGGGTATTGTATTTTAAAAAATGGGTGCATGCTTATATCTGTATGGGCATAAACGAAATTTTAGAAATATGCTCACTGTCTTTGTTTATTAGATTGGATTTTAAAACTTAACATATTAGTGATGATGAAATATCAATAAATTCAGGCAACCTATTATAGCGTTTGTTAGGTCAATATGACACACAATTGCTATGCTGGAAGAAGAACTTGTACAACATGCAAGTACAATTACCGCGATTATTATTGAGAAAGAACCTTAGACAACTAGGCCACGCAAGACCTTTCTCATTATTTTAAAACCACGATTAATAGGTATATGTACGTTAATGGATTTTGTCTAGGAATTGTTCACATTTTCATGTTTATCTTTTATATTTCTTTAATTGAAGCTTTATTTGTTTTAAAAAGTTCCAATCATGTTGCAGTGTTTATACGATACACAGATACATTGAACATTTCAAGGTAGAAAAAAAAATTTAAATCAAAAAAATTTTTTTTTTATATATTATTTTCTACATTTAATTTTAATACTACTGACATAGGTACAGGGAAAAAGAGTGGCTTAAGGTTTCCTTAGATGTAATAAATGATACGTCAAAAGAGAATAATTATATAGACATTTGCTTTAAAAACTGTATTTATGTTACATTCCTTTTTCATGATTATGTTTTACATATTATTAATGTGGTTTTAATCTAATGAGTACATTTTGTACATTTTGTTTTTAAATAAATCACTTCATATTTAAAAGTCGTATCCTTTTATTTTCATGTCAAGTATTAACGTTCTTATTTGTAAAATAAACAAACTTACCTCCGCATCTTCACCGGAGCACGCAAGCAATATTTTCAAATAGAAAGCAAACCTAAAAAAAACATATTTGGCTATGTTAGAGGATTAAACATTACAAAATACCCAGTGTATAAGTATAGACTTTTGAATTTGAGTACATTGACTTAAGATTAAAGAACAGAGTTTGGTTTTAAAAGTCATGCTTTGCAGAGGGTGTAACGCCTTGCAATATTTTTTCAAAGACTAAATTTGGCCAAGTTTTTGGCAATATCTATGCATATAACATTAGTATTTTATAATTGGGGTTTCTAAGCTTCGCAACGGTCGGACCAGCGTTTGAGCTAAGTCTGGTAAGTCCACTCACTGAGGCATGAATGGTTAAAAAATGAGGTAACTGATAAGTTAAGTATTGACAACGGATCAGCTTACAGAATTTAACATAAGCAAATACAGATGAGCAAGGTCAGTCAATATGGGTGCTAAAACACATAGATGACCAAAAGTCTTATAGGGAAAACATTTCTAAATATCACTCGAGTCGGTTTAATCGGAAAAAAGGGCTATGTTATTTTATCACATTATTACTGGTGATGAAACGATGATGCAACATGCCGAGCCCAAAACAAAAAGCACAAAATAAACCACAGCCAAATCAGTGGAAATAAACTATACTATAAAGTTTAAACTGTCTCTCTGTGCTTGAAAGGTCATGGTAGTTATTTCTTGGAATCAATTGGCATTTTATTTACCAACTTAATGCAAAAAGGTAGAGTTGTTACTGCTAAGTACTGTTCTAAAATGAAGAAATACATAAATCTCCCACAGACTTGTCAAATGTTTATAGAAATATAGATGCAAAACACTTCGATAAAGAGTAAAAATAAGTGTTTGTATCCATACTTTTCGAGCAGGAGCAAAGGTCGTTTTTATTCTTGACCATCCCTCGTACTTATACTTTGCAAAGCATAGGAAATCCTTATTTTCTGTACATGAATAAAAGAGATTTCACTCACATAATATTTAATTTACATCATATACGTTTTATCTATTCCATATAATATTTATATTGTTTTCACGTCAGCTTTGTTAAAAATAAAAAACTCATACACATGTGTTACTTGATTACATAACTGTTATAGCTATCCATTGAAGTAGAAATATTAAATAAAGTAAAATACCATAGCGTGTCTTTGTAAACGTTGAACTAAACATATTCAAAATCTATAGAAAAGAGGTATTATTTCTGGTCCTTTTGATTCATGTGGATTGTTGCATTTAAATATACAGACTCAATAAAGTACTTTGACTCAGTGTTGTTTTTAATTTGGTAATTTGGATCATTAAATGTTAGTCAATGAACAGTCTTAATAAAATCAAATTTATTATTATTATTTCTTGTTTACAATCTTCTGTGCGTTAACAGTTTTTTTTTTCAGAAACTGCAGTATTCACTTTTATCTGATCAGTCTTTTGTACCGTTTGGCGCAGGTTTAAATCACCCCGTATTTTTACTCACTGTTGTCTATTATTTCTGTTTCCTATGGCCCAGTCTCCTCCGTGGCCGTCTCAAGATCACTGGCCGCTAATCTAGTAGGTTCAAAGTCGAGCTAGCTCCAAAATATTTATGTAGGAAAGTTTCCTCTACCAATACAAACTCCACGGACTGGTTCACTCTACTTCCGGTTCGAAGAAAGTGAACACTCCTGCATTTGACTACCATTTTGTTTATTTTGTTACGGATTAAATGTATTCCTGGTTTCTAGTCCTGTGTCAATCTTACATGGAATGCCGGAGATAATACGCAGCCCCCAAATGCAGTTCAAATCTGCGAACACTATGGAAGAATTCCGATTGCTTATCAACAAGAAGTGAAGACACTCACTCTCAGTCCCATTCTGGCAGGTATTTCCTGCATCAAAAGTTAACTTTGTTTTCATATCTTTATGGTATCATAATGTTTGTTCAGTTTCAATGTTTATTAACGAATAAAATGTGTTTTTGCAAGGCTGTTTTAACCTCAATCTTGAACGCCCGGTTGTAACCACTGAAAATCATACGGAATGAATATTGACATTCTTAAATAAACTACATTTTTTATTAACATATTTTTAAAAAAGTAAGACAGACATTATTTTTTTAAAAAAACGTGCTAAAGGATTAATACGTGCATTGACTATTATAATGTGACCCAACCGAAATGGACGTCAATTGCAGCAGGAGTCATAGTCAAAGTACGTAGACTGACTACTGTATGCAGGTAACTACCAATACTGGATATGAATCCTGGAATGTGTAAAAAAAAACAATTCCACTTTGGCTAATTGAACTAATTTAATGTGGTAGAAAACAAAAAACGTCTTAGTCTGGTGCTACACGTTGTAATGAATATTGAATCTGATATTACTACTCCGGAAAACATACACAATTAAAGTACCGATTTTGTATTCCTAATTTCATTGACTGGATTAAGAAGAAAGCTCAGATGTTGCTCTAGATTTCGAATCCTGTTTAGAACCAATACTGAGCGTTTTCTTTTGAGACGGCATCGTGTCATTTCTGGATTCAAACATACGAGTTTTGGCGAGTTATGTTGTAATTGTGTTATTATATTGCAAGATCAACTTACCAAAATACTGAACAGACCAAACCGAGTATCGACCCAAGTAGTGTCCATGACGTTGAAAGACAAGCAAACAGTGGATAATACAGTAGCCCTACTACAAGTACTACCAGAAACAACACCAAAGCTACAAGTATACAACATAACTAAAATAAAAGGGCTACCCTGTGGACACAAAAACATTAGTACAAATATAATCTGACAAAAACAACTGATGAAACATGTTCTCATTCTGAAATTGGCTTATGTGAAGTCGCCTCGTACCATGACATTGGTGTTGGTAATAGAGAGCGTTATTTGGTAATCTATGGAGAACTGTATATGTGGCTTTAAAACACAATGCTTAATACTTAAGTTAGTGCTGCGTTTTATTTTTATTCTTGTTGTGTGAGTGAGTATACATTATATTGAAAAGTATTGTTTTAGACGATCATTGTATTTGTTTATACATTACAGGAAGGGTCTTCCGGGGCCGTCTCAAGATCACTTACTTTTCACCGCTAAGGTCGTAGGTTCGAGTCCCGCTCGCTGCAGAAACTTTATGTGAGAAAGTTTCCAGTTACTTGCGGGAGGACGTTGGTTCTACTCAGTCTGACTCAGTCTGAGTACTTACCCCACCAGTAAAACTGGATAATGCCATATATAACCTGAAATGTGCTGAAAATGTCGTTAAACCCCTTTCAAAACAAATAAATTTAAATACATGTAGCTCACTTTCTCTACACGATTTCTTAACATGAAATCTGTTACACCAGCAATTTACTAAAATATTTTAATACTTTACTAAGACATTTTTTAATATAGTAGTGTATGATAAATATCAAAGAAACTATGATTATGAAGTTTTAATGGAAACAGTGGTCTTGCTGCTTTCTCAGATTTAAGTTTATGTTGGTTAAACAGGAGCCAGGTATGCATTGGTGGAAAGCACAACTCACTTAAACGTTTATTTTTTTGGCATTTGATAAAAAAAAAAACATTTTTAGAAACTATTTTTTCAATTAAGCACTTGTTACATATGATGGAAATCCAAATTATATACTAATTCATATGTTTGCCTTCTTGAAAGCAATGTAGATAGAGAACCTATAACCAAATATGCAACACGCACTCTGAACATCAAAACAATGAAATAAACTAACACTTAAAAAACTTACTAGGTTTGATCGCATGGCCATTACCGTATAGTTTTATAGGGCAAAATATTCAATATTTAAATTTAAGTATTTGCCATATATGTAAAAAAGAAATAGTTTACTTAACTAATATGCGAGTATTATTTACAAATATCTACGACTTACTGATGGACCATCCAGGTACCACCGAATATACTATACTAGATATGTTGAAAAATAAGTTTCCGATTGTTCCGGACATACTTCCAAACGCTGCTGCATAACCGTACGTATTGTCACCTTGATCTAACAAGTTAATGGGACTGAAATATAATGAATGTGTCTATCAATCAATAATGCTATTAATTATACGAAGTGCATTGGAGGAAATGGAATCCAAGAATGTAATTTGATTTTGAATTTTAATGCAGTGACTACATGTAGTTACAAATGAAAACAGTAACAACTACAATGCCATGTTTTGCATTTCAAAATAGAGTGTTTAACGATGAAAGAAGAATTATGGTGGTAAAATTTAGAAATGGTCTTGCGTAATTTGTGATGGCGGTGGAATCATTGCTTTAAAAGTTATTTGAGAGATTACTGTTCATTTAAATCCAAACAAGAACAGTATCCTCTAGCAAAAGCGTAGGATGCAGCTAGCTCGAGGCACATCCCAATCCAAATGAAGAAACATGGCAATAGCACTATCAACTTCATTTCTTTTGACATACTTTTAAATATTTTTGTACTTTTATTTAACAGATATTTACAGATAATATTAGATCAAGAAAAGCTGCTTCAGAAAAAAACTAGGATGGAGATTGACTTCCGTTTTAAGGACGATAAAAAAAGATATATTGATATAAGGTACATCGTGCATGATTCCAGAAGCCTTATTAGAAAGTTTTTATATCATAAAAAACACATGTCATCTTGATGTATCTTTTGTTTGAAGCTTAGAAGCTAAGAGGTACAAGATAGCTTGAGAATGCATTCCAGGCTTGATTATAGATAATGTAAAAGTACAAGAAGCTGTTAAAATGCAATATAAAAATCAAGGATGCTTTTAGAACATAGCTGTAAAGTACACGCTGTCATAAAGTAAGGGAGTTAAACAATGTTGAGTTATTGATGCCGAGGCATTGCTTGCAGCTTGGGTGCAGGCAATAACTGTAATTCTTTATTAACTGTTATGTATCAGTTTTTTTTGTATATCTGCACACAACTGAATGTATTGGTTGACTAATGGTAGAGCGTTCGCCTCGCATGTGAAAGGTCGTTGGTACCATCCCCTGCCAGGGCATACGAAGGACTGAACAATGGTATTAGAAACAGCATTGTTTTGTGCTCAGCATTTAGAAGATCAAGGTCTGGTTGGTCCGGTGTCAGTATAATGTGACTGGGTGGGGTGTCTACCATGTGTCTACGGTATGATTATTTAGTATGACAGCGCTTAGACCACAACCACAACAACTGCACATGCTTAGTCTTTGAAGTAGAACGTTTTAACAGCAGAGTATGTATATTTTGCAATGACCATCTAACATAATCCGAATATCATGTTTTACTAATTTACTTGTTTGTCGTTTGACATAAAAACATAAAAATAAAAGTATTAGATAAAAATATATGCAAAATCGAACTTTGGAAACTTTTTAACATTCAGAAATATGTTGTGAAGTAATAAGAAAATACAGTTAAGTTTATTAAGTTATTTAAAAGATATTTAAAAGATTCGCTTTCCCTCTCTACTTGTCACACAATCACATTCTACAGGTAGGTCCCTGCACGACTGATAGAACGAGGTTTTGACGCAATCTACTATGAACATGGAGCTTGTATTAGGGACGTGTGTGAAATATGAAGAGGAATAGGAGAAGAAAAAGGAGAAGGAGGATACGGAGGAGGAGAAGAGATAGGAGGATAGGATGAAAAGGTTGAAGAAGACGGAGTAGGAGGAGGAGGGGAGGTGGAGAGGAGGTGGAGAAGGGGAAAAGGAGGAATTCGATAACAAAGAGTATTGAATATGGATGAATTATGTAAATTGTTTCCGTATGAATTGAGTCAACTTGACTTCATTTGGATGAAAATTAAAAATATTATGAATAAGTGTTGGCTTACGTTTTTTTGTGAACTGCATTCCTGAAGCTTAGATTTTCATATTATTATAAGCAGCCACTT
This sequence comes from Panopea generosa, assembly GCA_029582155.1. Lineage (NCBI taxonomy): Eukaryota > Metazoa > Mollusca > Bivalvia > Adapedonta > Hiatellidae > Panopea > Panopea generosa. Next base: position 16,948,556 of record CM055900.1, on the reverse strand, counting down.
TTACTATTTCCCATTTCTATACTTTCAGTGCAGATTAACCTGTATTAAGCAACACTCTGTCTTAAGAGGCCACTTTTGCTCATTTCCTTAAGTGGCTGCTTAAGACAGGTTTGAATGTACGACTTATAACATAAAATCACCAAAAGCCTTTGAACTGAAGCCAATTTACCTTTTTTAAAGAACTTATCGCGTATAGAGCTATGACTTGTTTATCGACGTATTAATGTACTTTAACAAAAAAGTAGAACAATATTTAATACAATATTAGGTCGTATCATTGAGCATCTGAAAACAGTTTGTCTTATTTAAACCTACGAGGAATAGATTATACGTACAAGATAATTCCGGGCCTTTGTCTGGACCATCTTGTTTGGTTGTTTCTTCTTTCCAGGAACGAAAGTAAGGTGATAATGATGATCTAGACAAAAAAAATCCATGTTGCCTTAGCCAGAAAAATATATAAATTAATCTAATTTCAACATTAATACTTTTATTCAAAGAAAAAGACGTGTCACCTGCATGACCTCATTGATAACTACGGGAGTTAACTACAATATGAATTTAGTAAAGGGAAGTTGTCATTAGTTCTTAAGAATGTGGCATTGCTTTAGGAGAACGAACTGCCTCATGATAAACATGAGCCCACCCATTATTATTTCTCCCTTTCTCGGCCATTACTTTGTAATATCAGCACAAGAGCTTATTGAGTCTGGGAAACCAGTCATGGCTGGTATTTGAAGACAGAAGATATTCTTTTGAAGGAGTAAGCTATGCCCAACACCCAATGTCGGGGTCGCGAATAGTCAGTGTACATATTGTGAAGTTAGTGAAATAATTGAACATAATTCGGGGTCTAGATGATAAGTGACAATAGTCGTAAGCAAGCAAGTTAACTTGTGAATATGAATGTTCTGTTTTACTGGATTACTAATACAAATGATAAAAGTTTGTCATTCATTAAAATTTTGTTAAGCTATACACGTCCTATCGCTTACCCTTGTATCTATGACTTAATTAGCCCAGTCAGTAACGTGTCTGATTATCAATCAAAAAGGTTAGAGACTTGTATCTCGAGATAAATTTTACGCTGAGTTCGAATTCCATTTCTTACTTACCGCTGTTGGGGCGTTTGGTCACAAATCCAACATGGCCGCCAACATGGCCGCCAAATTGAAATTCATGTTATAATACATAAACTATTAGAAAAGCAGACATACATTCTTTAAAGATACCTAGTTGAATCAAGTATCTGAACTATTAACGAATAGTCTACCCTTGTCTCTGATATCCCCCGGAAACAGGTTTGTTCAACCTTAATGAAAAAAAACAGGGACTGCCATGTCTCAATATTCCAAGCTTACCAAACTGTAATGTCATTTAACTTTCATTAAAAAGCAACTGACCAATCATATGCACAGATTATAGTATTGTGTAATGGACCTATGTGACAAAGCTGACTTTAGAGCTGCTTTATATTTAGAAAGTATCTGGTTAATGCATTTGTTTTGAAAATGCCATATTTAACAATAACACCGTAATATGACTTAAGCTGTCTTTTTTGTGTATTCTTCAAACTTAATTAAGATTTATTGAAAATAAAAAAACGCTATAATTTTTTTTATATTGACTAAAACAGGATCATTGAATGTTATTTCTGATAACCAGTTTACTGTGGGCAAATAGCCAATTATTTACAGAAATAATGGAGTACTGTTTATCTGCAAATCAGTATCTGGTGTCTGAAAATGACTCCCGTTTGTTAGAATTGTGACCCCCTCATAAAATTCTTATTGAATCTTGTCCGAAAATGTCTCCCCTACTTATTCACCTAATATTATCATTATATTATTGGAAGATGACCATATATCGATCCGTCCGTCTGTCTGTTTGTCTTTTTACCTGTCTTTATGTGTGTTTGTTCGTCCGTCCGCCTGTGTGTGTGTGTGTATCTTATATATGAAAGCACAATTGGAGGTGTATTCTATTAAAATTAAAAATAACAAAGTATAGCTCTTGTTACGTATGACTATTCAGTAAATCTCCTTTGCCCTTTGAGACGAATATTGAATGACTGACAGGTTATTGTAAACGTCTAAAGCCTAAATTTCTTTGTACCTACCTTAATTTTCATAATGTATTTCTATTAACCAATTTGTCATCTATTTTATAACTTTCAACGTCTCGTATTTAGAACTGTACAAAACGTTGCGTCAAATACTGTCATAAACCTTCTTTGATCTTGGCGCTTCTTTCTATTTTGCTGTTTATAAAAGTTCTTTAGAGTGGGTGTTTCGTCTGTCTGAATGGTCAAAGGACCTTTGATGGCAAAATGCCCAGATTCATGGAACTATATCATTTTTGACAGAGAGTCACATACAAAGCTTAACTATTAATAAAGAGAACCACATCAATCATTTTCTTAATACGGGAACGTATCAAGGGGACATCAAAGTGAGCAAAGCAAAAACGAGCAAGATTCGACAGAAAATCGTATCATTTTCTGCCATCGAAAACAATTAATTTTAAAACAATAATAAGGATACTACACGACTGATAGGTGATAGGAGATAGGAGACAGGAGATAAAAGACAGGAGATAGACGATAGGAGACAGATGGCAGGAGACAAGATATAGGAGACAGGAGACAGTGACAGGAGATATGAGACAGGAGACAGGAGATAGGATAATGGAGACATGAGACAGGATATAGGATACAGGACACAGGACACAGGAGACAGGAGACAGGAGACAGGATAGGAGAGAGGAGACAGAAGACATGAGATAGGATATTAGAGACAAAAGACAGGAGATAGGAAAAGGAGACAGGATATATGAGACAGGAGACAAGAAAAAGGAGACAGGAGACAAGAGATAGAAGACAAGAGATAGAGATAGGAGACAAGAGACAGAAGACAGGAGTTAGAAGACAGCAGATAGTATATATGAGACAGGAGGCAGGAGACAGGCGATAGGAGATAGGAGACATGAGATAAGAAATAGGAAACAAGCGATAGGAGATAGGATACAGGAGACGGGAGACAAGAGAATGATATAGGAGATAGGAGATGAGAAATAGGAGACTAGGGACAGGAGAAAGTAGACAAGAGATCAGAGACAGGCGATAGGAGACAGGAGATAGTAGACAATCGATAGGATATAGGAGACAGGAGATAGGATATAAGAGACAGGAGACTGGAGACAGGAGATATGAGATAGGAGAAGGATACAGAAGATAGGAGTTAGGAAATAGATAACAAGAGACAGGAGGTAGGACACATGAGATATGAGACAGGCGATAGGAGTCAGGTGATAGGAGAAAGAAGACAAGAAATAGGAGACATGAAACAAGAGACAGGAGATAAGAGATAGGAGACATGAAAAAGGCGATAGGAGACAGGAGATATGATACAGGCGATAGGAGTCAGGAGATAAGAGACAAGAGACAGGATACAGGAGATAGAAGACATGCGATAGGAGATAGGAGACAGGAGATAGGAGACATGAGACAGGCGATAAGAGACTGGAGATATGAGACAGGAGACAGGAGATAGGAGAAAGGATATGAAAGACAGGATACTGGAGACAGGAGATAGGAAATATGAGAAGGATACAGGAAATAGGAAACAGAAGAAAGGAATTAGGAAATAGGAGACATGCTATATGAAACAGACGATAGAAGTCAGGAGATAGGAGATAGGATTCAGGAGATAGGAGACATGAGACATGAGGCTTGAAAAGAAAGAAAAAAGGAGACAGGAGATAAGATATGAAAGACAGGATACTGGAGACAGGAGATAGGAAATATATAAAGGATACAGGAAATTGGAAACAGAAGAAAGAAATTAGGAAATAGGAGACAAGCTATATGAAGCAGACGATAGAAGTCAGGAGATAGGAGATAGGATTCAGGAGATAGGAGACATGAGACATGAGGCATGAGATAGGAGACAGGAGATAGGAGATAAGAGACATGAGATATGAGATAGTAGACAAAAGATAGGAGACATGAAACAGAAGATAGGAGACAGAAGATAGGAGTTACGAGACATGAGACAGGCGATAGGAGACAGGAGATATGAGACAGGCGATAGGAGTCAGGAGATAAGAGACAGGAAACAGGAGATAGAAGACAATCGATAGGATATAGGAGACAGGAAAAAGGTTATGAGAGACAGGAGACTGGAGACAGGAGATAGGAGATAGGAGAAGGACACAAGAGATAGGAGTTAGGAAATGGATAACAAGAGACAGGAGATAGGAGTCAGATGATAGGAGATAGAAGATAGGATTCAGGATATAGAAGACATGAGACATGAGATAGGAGATAGGAGACAGGAGATAGGAGACAGGAGACAAGAGATAAGAGACATGAAACAAGAGACAGGAGATAAGAGATATGAGACATGAGAAAGGCGATAGGAGACAGGAGATATGAGACAGGCAGGCGATAGGAGTCAGGAGATAAGAGACAGGATACAGGAGACAGGAGATAGAAGACATGCGATAGGAAATAGGAGACAGGAGATAGGAGACATGGGACAGGCGATAGGAGACAGGAGATATGAGACAGGAGACAGGAGATAGAAGACATGCGATAGGAGATAGGAGATGAGAAATAGGAGACTAGAGACAGGAGAAAGTAGACAAGAGATAGGAGACAGGCGATACGAGAAAGGAGATAGAAGAAAATCGATAGGAGAAAGGAGACAGGAGATAGGATATAAAAGACAGGATACTTGAGACAGGAGATAAGAGATATGAGAAAGATACAGGAGATAGGAAACAGGAGATAGGAATTAGGAAATAGGAGACATGATATATGAAACAGGCGATATGAGTCAGGGATAGGAGATAGGATTCAGGAGATAGGAGACATGAGATATCAGACAGGAGACAAGAGATATGAGACATGAAACAGGAGATAGGAGACAGGAGATAGAAGACATGCGATAGGAGATAGGAGACAGGAGATATGAAACATGAGACAGAAGATAGGAGACAGGAGATTTGAGACAGGCGATAGGAGTCAGGAGATAAGAGACAGGAGACAGAAGACATGTGATAGGAGATAAGAGACATGAGATAGGCGACAGGAGACAAACGATAGGAAATAGGATACAGGAGACAGGAAGCAGGATACAGGAGACATGAGACAGGAGATAGGAGAAAAGAGACAAGTGATAGGAGGTAGGATACAGGAGACAGGAGGCAGGAGACAGGAGACATGAGACATGAGATAAGAGATTGGAGATAGGAAATTGGAGACTAGAGACAGGAGAAAGGAGACAAGAGATAAGAGACAGGTGATAGGAGACAGGAGATAAGAGACAATCGATAGGAGATAAGAGACAGGAAATAGGAGACTTGAGTCATGAGATTGGAAACAGGAGATAGGATATAAGAGACAGAAGACTGGAGACATGAGATAGAAGATAAGAGAAGGATATAGGAGATAGGAAACAGGAGATAGGAGACAGGATAAAGGATATTGAAGATAGGACACTGGAGACAGGATACAAGACATAAGAGACATGAAAGAGGAGACAGGATATAGGAGATAGGAGACAGGCGATAGGAGATAGGAGATATGAGATAGGCGATAGGATTCAGGAGATAGGAGATACGACATAGGAGACATGAAACAGGAAACAGGAGATAGGAGACATGCGATAGACTATATGAGACAGGTTACAGGAGATAGGAAACATGAGATAGGAGATAGGAGACTGGAGACAGGCTATAGGAGACAGGAGACAAGCGATAGGAGAATAGAGTCAGGAGATAGGATACAGGAGATATGAGACAGGTGATAGAAGTCAGCAGATAGGAGATAGTAAATAGGAGACATGAGATAGGAGACAGGAGATAGGAGACAGGAGATAGGTGACAGGCGATAGGAAACAGGAGATAGGAGATACGAGACTTGAGACAGGCTATAGGAGACAGGAGACAAGCGATAGGAGAATAGAGTCAGGAGATAGGATGCAGGAGGTACGAGACAGGCGATAGGAGTCAGGAGATAGGAGATAGTAAATAGGAGACATGAGATAGGAGACATGAGATAGGAGACAGGAGATTGGTGACAGGCGATAGGAATCAGGAGACAGGAGTTATGATACAGGGAACAGGAGAAAAGATATAGGAGGCAGGAGATAGTAGACATGGGACAGGAGACACGAGACAGGAGATAAGAGAAAGGAGACAAGAGACTGAATATATGATACAGGAGACAGGATACAAGATGTAAGAGACAGGAGACAGGAGATAGGAGACAAAAGATAGGAGATAAGAGAATTGAGAATGGAGACTGGAGACTGGAGACGGGAGATAGGATATAGGAGACAAGAGATAGGAGACAGGAAACAGGAGACAGGCGATAGAAGACAGAAGATAGGAAACAGGAGATAGGAGACAGGAGTTAGGAGATAAGAAACAGGAGATATGAGACAAGAGACAGGAGACAGCCGATAGGAGACTGATGACAGGAGATAGGAGATAAGAGAAGGAGATTGGAAACAGGAGATAGGAAATATGGGATAGGAGATAGGAGACAGGAGATAGTGGACAGGCGACAGAAGACATGAGATAGGAGACATGAGATAGGACACAGGAGGCAGGCGTTCGAAAACAGGAGATAGGAGACAGGAGACAAGCGATATGAAATAGGAGATAGGATATAGGAAAGAGGAGACAAGAGACAAAAAATAGGAGACAGGAGATATGAGACAGGCGATAGGAGTCAGGAGATAGGAGATAAGAGACAGGAGACAGGAGACAATCGATAAAAGATAGGAGATATGTAAAAGGAGATAGGATATAGGAGATAGGAAACATGAGACAGGAGATATGAGAAAGTTGATAGGAGATAGGAAAAAGGAGACATGATATAGAAAATAGGAGATAGAAAATAAGAGATACGAGACAGGAAATATGAAATCGGAAATAGGAGATAATGATTTGAAATTAATCAAGCGATTTCCTAAAAACTATTTCAATTTTCTAAAGCTTTGGAACTTTACACACACGTTGGTACTATAAAGGGACCCTGCAGAAACTGACACATAACGTCGATGGTCTCTTGCCACCATATGTTATATTTATTGTGTATATCTAAGTCTGTTTGTAATGTGGTTTGTTTTTGTTTGTATATTTATGATATGAGTCATGATGATGTGTGCTTTTTTATTGTTGTTTTACACATTTATTTCCTTCATCAATAATCATAGTATACCCCCCGCATTTGGGATTATCTGTAAATGGAATATCACCGATTCAAAACTAAACAAACAGTGAAAGGACCAATATCTGATACAGACCCGTAAGAAGTCAAATCCCGCCATTACCGGTCTCCGTCCATAAGTGTTGGTGTATGTTGACTTTAGCACTTTTTATGTAACAAGGAGAGACTTATAAGAACATTCCTCCAAAATATAGATAAAACATTTTACACACTGGACAGAGCTCAAAAACACAGACACACAGACACACTCACACGCAAGCAATCGGTTACCGTCTTGGAACGGCCAATGCCAAACGGTGTCTAAGAATTCAAAACCTGGTATAAGAGGTACAAAACCCCAATTTAACCGCCATTAAAAATTGTCATCCATGTATATTGTCTTTGTCAACCACGCTGTATATAGGCTCGAGCTTCCGCAGAACAAATACTTTTTTTTCAGTCAGAAAGCTTCCCTCTGCTTTGAAATATGCCCGTGTTTTATTCCGGGTGGACTCTCATAGCTGCAAACAATTCCCTGGAAGGTATTGCTCTTCCAAAGACAAGCATAAAGAATCGTCTTATTTGTAACATGGAAGGCTAACCAATTCTTTCTCTGACAAGATGTTTTATGACTATATGACAACGGACGGAACTGGATTGCAATAAGAGGTCATTATTTTTTGGGGGGTGGGGGTCACCTTTTCACAAGAGGTTTCACATTTTACGCGGTAGTGTCTTTATTTTTATAGTAATTTGTGACCGGTGGGGGGGGGGGGGGCTTTTCTGTAAGTGTTATGATGACCGAGAAGTCGATTTCTAAAGGAGGAGAGTGGGATCAAAAATCTACGTTAGACCGGCGTGCTGATACAATGCAGCTACCAAAAGGTATACATTGCGTGATATTTTCACTGGTTTATAGTTAAAACGGAACATGCATAATCGATTGATCGATTGAAGAACACTTCACATGACAGCACCATTGAAACACACAGGAGAATAGCGTTTTAGTTGAACTATTGTGATTTTAAATATTGTTACAACAGTACTATTCGTCTAAATGATAAAACAAGATAAAAGCTATTTAAATGAATATATCGTTTTATCTATACCTATAAGTGTATCGCCAATCATCTACTCCAGATGTTACCACGTGACCGTACAATATATATGTGGATCAAATAACTTTTATATTGTACAGTTCAATCTTAAACAAAAAAGGAAATACATTTAGTAGAAATTTCAACGATAAAAACAAACAACCGGCAAAATGTTCCGCATGACGATGACGTTGAAAAAGTCTGAATCTCTCCGCTACTTGTCTGCCGCTTTGAACATACGGTTTATTTTTTTTAAAAGGATCTTGATTCTTTACTTTTTTAATAAATGTCATTCAGATTGAGGTATAGAATAAAACGATGATTTTACAGTGTTTTGTACAATATGGGTAAATACTGTACTCGTACGCATTGTGGTGAAAACAACACAATACATACTCGTACACTATATTCCCATAATGTACAAAACACTGTTAACTAACCCTAACACATGACAATCCACCAACTATTTTATTATTATACTTACAGAGCTTAACAGTGCAATGGCGTACCAATAAACAATAAAATCATTGACTTCACTGCATTCGTTTGTAGTTCCTTTACTTCTGAAAATACATCACACTATTTAAACTACAGTGGCAATGGTTTTTGTTTAGAATATATTATAACAAGTTGTTACCAAATCTCATCATACTTCCTGCTATTACAAGGCCAAATCAATATAATGTAGTGTTTACTTAGAGACCGTATGCTTGTCTAAGGGAAATGGCAACTCTGGATAAATACCGATCGCTGATTGGATATTGGATTATCGACTTGTTTGAATGAAGGTCCAAGTCAGGTCAGTTACGGTTGGTATTCTTTTTATATGGCTACATACAATAGGACGCATTTAGATAATCCCATATAAGCATCTAGTTTCTGAAATCATCAATCATCCATCATCTATCAATCAAACAGATTTACAAGAACCATCAATTTGTTTTTAAATACTCATCTTTCCTGCTTGCCAAAATAACTTTTATTATGAACGAAGCTAAATAAAACTTAAACATACATAAATTTATTTCACACATCCAGAAAAGACATTTTGAAATACACAGAGGGGTCTCCCGTTGTCGAATGATCTAAGGCGCCGTCTCAAGATCACTTACCGCTAAGGTCGTTGGTCCGGGTTCCGCTCGCTCTAAAAGACTTTATGTGAGAAATTGTGTCAGTTATTGTGAAAGGACGGTGGTTCCACTCAGAATCATTCTGAGATCTTCCGCAAATGAAACTGGCTATGTTATATGTAACCCGAAATGATTTGAAATCAACAGAAATAAAATTTTACTGTCAGATATTTTATGTTTTGCAAATAGAAATTGTGTCTTCTGATTTTGTTTCAATGTTTACACAGAACATGGAATGAAACCAGGTAACTAAATTTAAATAAACAAAGACCTAAACAGTTTTATTTGTAAATTATTAATCTCAAAGAGAGTTGAAACTTCAATACTCCATTTGTACAGAAATACTATAAGTTAATTAGTTTTTGATTTATAATTGAAACAGGAAATTGACCCTCCTTAATCTATAATAAAAAATAGTGGATTTCAACGCATGCCTAAAATCGAATGTTGATGTCTCAATTAAAAATAAATATAATTACACTTACGTTTGAGTTGGCGTTGAATTTGTATCAATATATCCTGAGGTGATGTTTGTGGTAGTCATCTTGTTACCCGTACCTGTATCTAAATGATTATTTAACCGCGTACTCCTGTTAAGTCGTTGCTCGATACTGGGCTTGATAACACTATACATTTGTACAAGAGCGTATCTTTTTTTTTTTGAATATTTGCACTGGGCTGTAAAATAAAGGGATTTGATATTTAGAAAACTTATATTTTAGAGTTGTCTAAAAGCGTCAATTTTAGAGGTATCCAAAGGCGTCTATATTAGAGAAAGGCGTCTATATTAGGTGTCCAAAGGTGTCTATATGAAGTAAATGGTTAAAAAAACACGAGTAGATGGATACATTGAATGTAAATTTTGCAACTTTTATTAAACGTAAACCGTTTTTGATAAGCATAAGCAAATGATATATACATATATATATATATATATATATATATATATATAGAGAGAGAGAGAGAGAGAGAGAGAGAGAGAATACGTACATTATGACTATGTTTTTATTATAGGTCTCACACAACAATTAAGTGTGCATTGGTCTATTTATATAGAAATACATACACTTCTGGATGATTGCTGACCATAGCTAGTCACCGGTTACTGTAAATATGCTTGGAACAATATTGCTTATTTTCGTAAATGCGACAGTTTAAAGAGTTGACTTCATTTCCAGCAATTCTGTCCATGTGCTGCGTATCGCATCGGACTTGGTATATGTTATATTTTTAATCAACGGTACCTCATGTCACCCAGAACTCAAGAATGTTTGTCATCGTTCCCATGTTTTCATCAATATAAAGAAAGCATTGTGAGCATTTTCATAAAATATAAAATACCAACTTATGTACACAGTTCTAGTAAATGCGACACAAGAACCGTCCGCCGTGCAAGGGAGGTAATCGGTAAATGAAACCTATACCTTTACTGTCTTCATTTTCAACATGCATTAAAGGGTTACACAATCATAAAGTATGCGTCCCAAGATACACATGTGTGTACTATAATTTATCTTATCGCTAAAACGCCGGTCACCTGTAGATTTATAAATGCAATTGTTCGTACTTGAGTTTATCTAGCAACCGTATCTGCTCCAAACGACACTTTTAAATGTGAAACAGACTTGTTTAAAATAAATTGCTTGTGTATTACATGTAGAGTCAACATTCATACAGTTTTGTATTATCCCAAACTAGAAAGGCGTGGTGTAATACATTCAACCAGTAAAGAAGTACTTTAACAAGGAGCTAATTAAGTGAAATTACGGTTATATACCACCACAGTAGCATGTTCTTTGGTTTGCATTTTCATTTAATGTGTAATGAGATCAATTTGACCTTGCGCGGACTGTCAATCAAACAAGTAGACAATCCAATCAGCGATCTGTATAAGTTGCTACGTTCTCATTTTCCTTAGACAAGCAAACAGTGACTAAATAAACTTTACATTGTATTTACTTGGACAAGCAAAGTCACGTGGTCTGTGGGCGAAACGATCGTTGTTCTTGCGTGAGGTCAATTGATAAATTGGATGTATTAATTTGTTTAGTTTGCAAATCTGAGATTGAGATATTCAGCGAGGAAGCAGTTTTCGTTTTTTATCCTTCTATATCTTTCAAGAATTTATGTGTTGCAAAGAAATGATACCAATACGGTTTTAACCATTTCAACAGGCTCTATTATGTAGAACTAATAACTGAATACTTTGTTTTGTTATTTTTGAAGAGAAAATGTTAACATATATGTTTGTTATAATGTGATAGTTAAAGCAACTTGTTTATGCTGTTTAAATGATCAACATATATAACAAACCAGTGCTTTCCACCAGATTTTATACAAGTTCTGTGAATAAAAGTATGTATACTAAACGGAACAGCTAACCCGCCATTTTGGTATTTCCAATAGCTTAGTCAAACCACGGAGTAGCGCTATTAAAATTTGTATATGCCAATAACAGACACTTGTGTATTTTATATAATAAAATTAAATGTTCATTAGTATTTAAGTTCAACTTTTAAGGAAATTGCTTTGATTTTTTTTGGCGAAAATACATAAATTTGTCAAGTACGTAAAAGGTCAGGTGGCGGGTTAGCTGTTCCGTTCAGTATTTTTATACAAAACTCTCACTAAACTTTCACTATAGTTTTTAACCGGGCTTCATACCAAAGGCATAGCACCGCTTACGTCGTAGTGTTCAAGCTTTCCCCTTATCACCGTCAAAATGATCATACGCGACATGGACTACTTTTTATTCATCGAATTTCATTTTTATGTATTTTAAGCAGAAACATATTAAACAATGAAAATGTATTTTGGGCACTTTAAGTAATATTTAAACAATGTTGTATAAAATAAACTCTTTAATAAGATCAGGCTTAAGTCCATAGATCAATACTTTCATATACTTTAATTATTACATGTTATGAATAAGTCAGGTACCTTTAGATAGATATGTACTAAATAGATATAATAACTCATCAACTACATTTATTTTAATCGAGTACAGTTGACATAATGCAGTAGATAGTTAGGATCTTTAGATAAATATAGTGCTAATCAAGTACATTTATTGTAATCGGGTAAATTTGACATAATGCAGCACATAGTTAGGTACCTTAAGATAAATATAGTGCTAATCAAGTACATTTATTGTATTCGAGTACATTTGACAGTTGTTTTTCATAATGCAACACAGAGTTATACAGCATCTGGTACTAGTTAGTTTGTTTAATCGCCTTGATTCAATATTATTTTAGTTAACTTATATAACGGCGATCAGCGTACAGTCAAACCTGTGTAAGCGGCCACCTCTATTATGCAGCCACTTGTCTTAAGCAGTCACAGTTGCTATTTCCCGTTTCTATGCTTTAAGAGGAAATTAACCTTCATTAAGCAACATCCTGTCTTAAAAGGCCAGTTTTGCTCCTTCCCTCGACTGGCAGCTTAATACAGGTTTGACTGTATATAATCGTCATTCTGGGGCTCCACAAGACAGTTGCATTTAACCATCACTAGACGCATATTAATTCTACATGTCACTACTTCCACACATACCCAGAGGTGGGAGGTGTATGACCGTAGAACCAACTCAATGAACTGTGATCAGGCGAGGATGTTTCAAAATCAAGACAGCTGCATTGACAATCAGACGTGTTGCAAACCAAGCTAACAGAAACCGGCATATCAATAAATGACACAAGGTGAATGTCATTCATAAATGTCCACACATTTAAATCACTGTAAACATTGTATGCTATCTGTGTATCGCAATAACTGTGATAATTGAGAAATGAATACTTTATACAATAAAGCCGTTATCTTAAGTGCGAAATGTAAACATTGATCATTATCAGAAACAAACACGTGTCATAAGCGTATCTGTCACAATATCTGATTTTTAATGGGTTTAACACCATTTTCAACACAGTTCAGGTTATGTAAGGCAAATCTAGTTTTATTTGCGAAGGAAGACCTCAAAGTGAATTGGAAATGAGCAGAACATAAAGTTTATGGAGCGAGCTAGTCTCGAACCTATGATCTCAGCGGTGGAAGGTAAGTGATCTATAAACGGCGACTTAGACCACTCGGTCACGAGGAACCACACAATATCTGATAAACGAGTAGATAGAACGAAAACACGGAAGGGAAATAACTTAATAAGGTTATTGCATCTGTTCATGCGGTCTAGATGAAGCTGGACCACCATTAATTTCACATAGACCGTAATATAAGCACACTAGACTGTCACACTTACAGTTGTACTCCAAACTCATTGAGAATTTCCAGAATTCATATTCAATTCAAGCAGAACACAAAAAACAGTTAAAAACATGGGCATTAACTGCTTCCAATTTCACAATTTTGCTCAAAGCGAAAGTAGGTGTCCCTATTTCACATACAGAGGTCAAATCAGCCAAATTATGCAAAATTCTTACCGTCTAAGAAATAGTCCCATCTGTGTGTTATAGCTACCAGTCCACTCAATTTTGCACCATTCTCTGGAAAAATATATTCCCTTCACAAATTCACATTGCAATAGTACCTGTCAAGTGCATTTTCACACTCACACCATCTTGAATGACCACTGTCAATTTTCTATGGAACTACTTTCGGGTACTACCATTTTGACCCCCTGGTTCCTGGTCTAAGTCCTATATGAAACTGTTCCATTAATTCTGACTTTTAAAAACATATGGCTGTGCTCTCCTACCTTAGGGTTAGTGGTAAGAGTAGATTCCATGGCTGTATCTCAAAAACTGTCCTTCACATTCATGTGCCAGTTGAACCTATGATATTGCGTCAAATTCAGGCGAAAATCCAAAGATCTGGCAATCCGCACAACCTGAAAACAGTAATACAACTATTTTAGGCTCGATAACATACCACTACCTGCATATATTTATCCGTATACATTTACTCTGTCTGAAAATTATAAAATTAAGGAATGCCAAATGAAGATATAAAAAAAAAATTTTTTTTAGATGACTGTATAGAAATTGGCGCCATTTTTCAGAGATTTCTAAAGAAAACAAATTCCCAGAAGAAAATCTGGATTTGAAAATTGTCAAATTAATATGCACAAAAATTTCCCATATATTACTAATGTAACCATGGTAAAACATCTTGAAAAAAAGATGAGATTTTTTTTTTTACAGCCTTTCAACTTTTGCTGGTATTTTGACAAATTGACCAAAATAGCCAAATTCTGGAACAATTCAGAAATTCTAAAAATTTAATAACTTTTTTATTCATGATTCAAATTTGATGAAACTTGCTAGGTACTAAGTGTATATTATTTGTAATCTGAAAGTGAAACTAGTTTCTCTGTCATACAAGTAAGAGAAAATTTATAAAAAAAATTAGATGTCGGCTACCGACCAAAACATTGAAATTCTGACTAAATCTCTACATTTATTTTACATAATTATTTTTTTACTTTAAATAAAATGTTTATTTTACTATTTATTTATTGTTATAATGTTATTAAATCATTTTGAATAAAATAAGTTCAACAGAAAGAAGCAGGCTTCCATTCCAGGCAAGTTGCATATTAAACATCAAAGAAGGCATCCTGCTGTGCTAAACAACACAGGTCTGAAAACAGAAGCCAAACAGGTAACCAGATTGCCAAAACAGGTAACCAGATGCTCATGTCCACTCCTCCCATGTTTATATTCTGCTATATAAGGCACTGTCGAAACTGGGATATTACTATTCCACCATGAAAGGTGAAAGAAAGAGGAAACATGCTATGTTCAAGAAAAACTGCACACCTTATAATAAGGGCCTCGTCAGATTATCATCAGCATCATCATCCAACAGTAGCGACAACATGGCAGCTGAAAGGTCGATAAGGCGGTCTACTACTTCACTTTCACTCTGCAGTCAGACGTTACCATCTACCAGTCAAGAAGCTGATGTGCTAGTCTTGCGTCACAGGCCTGAAACAGTCAACAAAACACAGGACATCAATCAAGAGGCAGAACATGATGGCAATCGAATCATAGACAATGACAAAATGATGGAGGCATTCAACGACTGTACTCAGAGTCATCAGGAATCTACAACCTGTACAAAACCTCATTTTGCTATCCACAGCAATGAAAAGCAGGGCCTGGCTTGGAAATACACATTCAGATGTGTAAATTGTACCTACAAATCAAAGAAATACAAGTTCTTCAAGGAAATAGTGACCCGCCTGCCTGGTCCAAATGCTGCTGAGATAAATGTATCATTCCAAGCTGGACTTCAAGACACACCAATTGGCGTCACACGGTCTCGTCTTCTTATTGCATCAATGGACATTCCACCACCAACTAAGAATGCAATGCAAAAGACAGCTAATAAGGTGGCACGAGAAACAGTCAAAGTGACAAAGTTAGATATGGAGGAGAAGTTACAACTGCTTCAAACAACTCTGTCTGATCTCGGTCTAAGCGGAGAAATCCACGGTTCGTTTGACGGTCGATACAACTCGCTTACAATTGTAAGCTGTACGAAACCTGGCCACAACTCATCCCAGGCAATCGGTGTGTTTGCTGAGTCTATGACTGAAAATCATTTCATACTGGATTTAAAATCGAAACAAACTGTGCTATGTTGGTGCGCATTTACGATCAAAGGGCTATGATGTGAATTGCCCAGGACACGCAGACTGCACAGCGACCTTGCCAAATGTAGCTCCACATTCAGAGTATGAGATGGCAAAATCAATAGCTACCAGACTTGGGCAAAAAGGAGTGAAAGTAAGCATACTAACAACAGACCAGGACGCCCAAGCTCAAAAAGGTTTTCAAGAAATTTATGAAACCATGTTTCCAGGTCACAAAATCCTGCAGCAAGCGGATCCAGCACACATAGGAAGGTCACAAGTGCGAAAATGTATTTCTGCAACATTTAGCAAAGACATGTTTGTTGGCTGCAGCACACGAGAAGCATCTAAAAAAGCTCAGACGATATTTGCACTGGATGTTAAATCAAGATGCAGTTTGATTGTGAAGAAAGTGCTAGAGTTATACTGTGGTGACTTACCTTCCATGATCAAAGCTGTGAAGAAAGCGTTGAAATCCACAATACAGTGCTATGATGGTGACTGCACAACGTGTCGAAGAAACTCTTTCGTATGTGGGGGAGGCCAAAAGTCGTGCTGGTTCGAACGCTCTGCATTCTTGGCTCCACACAAGATCACCACATTGAGAATGGCTGAAAGTGATAAAGAACTGTTAGAAGATATACTCAAAATACGCTTATGTGAGAAAGCAATAGAAAGCACACAGTTTAATTATAACACACAATCAGTGGAGTCATTTAATGCTACGCTATCAAAAAGTGCTCCTAAGAATGTGAACTTCTCCCGTAACTATGGTGGAAGATGTGCATCAGCAGTTCTCCGGCACAATAATGGGCAAGCTACCGCTTTAATTAAAAAATTGGAGTACATGGGTATTTATCTGTCAAAGAGAACAGGACAGGCAGTTTCAAAAATTGGTGCGGATATGAGAAGTCATCGAAAGTACAGGCAGGAAAGACAAGCAGTACAACAGACGTATAATTTTGCGTCGTGGTGAAATGGAGTCTCGCCATCGGTGGTATAGACGTCTCAAAAACAATAGACAATCTGATTACCTAAAAAAAAGGAGTGACCATAACTACCAGACACCTGAATAAAATGCTAGAACTGTGATAAATAGAGAGAGAAAATAATAAATTCTAATGATAAAATGTATATAGAACAGAACAGAACAGAACAGAACAGAACAGAATAGAATAGAATAATATAGAATATGTTTATATCTATATGTGAGTGAGTGAGTGAGTGAGTGAGTGAGTGAGTGAGTGAGTGAGTGAGTGAGTGAGTGAGTGAGTGTGTGTGTGTGTGTGTGTGTGTGTGTGTGTGACCATTGTATTATATTGTTTTGATAATTATAGTGTGTATTGCATACAAGAAAACATGAACAAATTAAAAATTAAACTTTACCTACCTGTGTTCTTCTCATTAAACCTTCCAGAAACAGTAGCTAATTAGACTTCACCTGAATTAAACTAAATCACACTAAGCATGTTTCACTATGTGGACACTAACCTGCACTACACAGCTATACCATGCTAATTGATATGTAAAAATAATTGCAACAAACCATTAAAACTTGAGCTCCACAAGACAGGCCTTGAACTGCCCATGTCCACGGCACGATCCAGCAGACACACACGACTCCCTCTCATTGTTTGTTCCTAGTGGCTCATGGGAAAGGTGGTCCTGATTTATGCACAATTTATTGTGACATAAATGGCTGACACACCAACCCTTTGGTCCCAGTTCCATGCTGTTGATCTTCAAGCACATGGCAAGCCTGTGTACTAAATATGGACTGCTACGCCTGCACCAATCTGGCCCGAGCCATCGACACTGTCCATATCCATTGTGGGTTTGACCACTAGTCCAAATTACACACACACCATTCTCACCTAAAACACTGCGCTTCTCCAGGTTCGTTGTTATGTACTGTTTGTAAGCTGCATCCATGTTGCTGAGGCTGACAAATAGTCTCTAACCAAAAAATAGCCTCAAAACTGCATTCATGGCCCGAGAAAACACATAAACTTACCTCCTATTTGCAACTGCATCATTTAATAATCGTTATTAACTGCCAATAAACACATGTATATGTGACTTATTTAAAAATAATAATTATATCAACCTACCTGCAGAAAATATTACCAAAAATTCCAACGCACCGTTCACAACAGCCATCTCCATACAGAAGCTGGACCACCATTAATTTCACATAGACCGTAATATAAGCACACTAGACTGTCACACTTACAGTTGTACTCCAAACTCATTGAGAATTTCCAGAATTCATATTCAATTCAAGCAGAACACAAAAAACAGTTAAAAACATGGGCATTAACTGCTTCCAATTTCACAATTTTGCTCAAAGCGAAAGTAGGTGTCCCTATTTCACATACAGAGGTCAAATCAGCCAAATTATGCAAAATTCTTACCGTCTAAGAAATAGTCCCATCTGTGTGTTATAGCTACCAGTCCACTCAATTTTGCACCATTCTCTGGAAAAATATATTCCCTTCACAAATTCACATTGCAATAGTACCTGTCAAGTGCATTTTCACACTCACACCATCTTGAATGACCACTGTCAATTTTCTATGGAACTACTTTCGGGTACTACCATTTTGACCCCCTGGTTCCTGGTCTAAGTCATAACAAACTATGAAATATTCCTGATACCATGGTGGAGCTCATTTTCCTCGTGTCTTACTTGCCAATTACCTCCCTTACATGACGGTAGTAAGATTATTGCGCTCGAGAAATTAGAGCTGTGTAATTTGGTTTGTCAAAGCTAAAATAATGATCATATTTTGTTCTATAGATGAGAAGAGTGGAACATTGACAAGAGTTGATCAAGGTTTGCCGGACACTGGAGACTGTTGAAAGAAAGTAGGATGAAAGTATACCATTTTGAAGATGAGTAGTGATATAGCAAAAAATGAACAGAAATTGTGAATAAGCAATTTGTAAATCACATGTTTTTTCTACTTTTGATGAAAAACATAAATGACTTTCTATGGAATCATGACACTTTAGAACCATTGGTTATTGATTCAGTGACCCAGAAGTGCATTTCTCTCTAAATAGAGCAGTGTAAAATTAATTGGATTGCGAGACGTTTAGTGTCGCTTGAAAATAAAACACTGCTTATAGACCGGTGTTAAGAGGCACGGGAGGTATAGTGTATATTTCACTACTGGTAACAATCATATTTCAATAAATCAGAGTATGTTTTTTTTTTCTGTTTTCTTTTGTTTGTTTTGGTTACATTCTGTGTTTGCTAGCTAGCTTCTAATTAGTCATATCTAACTTATAAACCGATCATTTCATACACACATTAAAATGATGCATTCTTCTTAAGACATGATCTGTAATTAGTAGACAGTAATCCATTGTTCGAGGTATAAAAAACGAAATCCCATTGGGTATGATATCATACAAACTATAACAACCAAACTCAGAGCAACGAATACATTTTATTATCTTGTCAACAAACATCAATTGTCAAACATCCAGACTGGTACCATTTCCCCCGGCATTATTTGGCTTCGTTGAACCTTCATTTCTTTATACGTGTCATTCTAGTGACTTGACACTGCGTGTGTAGCATAATATATAGTTGTAATTATGGTATTTTTCTATTAGTTTTAACTTATTTTTTTTTCTTCGATTGTGAAACAGGTTATTACATCTTAGGCAAGTCACATTCGAAATCTTCCTGGTTAGAACCAGTACTAAGCATATGCGGAAAAAGTGTCTTGCTCAATGACATCACACATAGCCGATTTACATTGTTTTATTAACAAAGTATCTAACGCTGTAAGCTTAAGATAATGTAATATACTGTTTCTGTTATTGCTATTATTGTTGTTGGTTCGTTTGCATTTAGTACAATCCAACACTGTATCTAACGTTGTAAGGATCGGGGATCTATGCTGTTTCCTGTTATTGCTGTTGGTTTGTTGACATTTAGTACAAACCCAACACTGTATCTAACGTTGTAAGGATCGGGAATCCATGCTGTTTCTGTTATTGCTGTTGGTTTGTTGACATTTAGTACAAACCCAACACTGTATCTAACGTTGTAAGGATCGGGGATGTATGCTGTTTCTGTTATTGCTGTTGGTTTGTTGACATTTAGTACAAACCCAATCACGGTATCTAACGTTGTAAGGATCGGGGATCTATGCTGTTTCTGTTATTGCTGTTGGTTTGTTGACATTTAGGAGAAACCCAACACTGTATCTAACGTTGTAAGGATCGGGGATCTATGCTGTTTCTGTTATTGCTGTTGATTTGTTGGCATTTAGTCGAACCCAACACTGTATCTAACGCTGTAAGGATCGGGGATCTATGCTGTTTCTGTTATTGCTGTTCGTTTGTTGACATTTAGTACAAACCCAACACTGTATCTAACGCTGTAAAGATCGGGGATCTATGCTGTTTCTGTTATTGCTGTTGGTTTGTTGACATTTAGGAGAAACCCAACACTGTATCTAACGTTGTAAGGATCGGGGATCTATGCTGTTTCTGTTATTGCTATTATTGTTGTTGGTTCGTTTGCATTTAGTACAATCCAACACTGTATCTGACGTTGTAAGGATCGGGGATCTATGCTGTTTCTGTTATTGCTGTTGGTTGTTTGCATTAGTACAAACCCAACACTGTATCTAACGTTGTTAGGATCGGGGATCTATGCTGTTTCTGTTATTGCTATTCGTTTGTTGACATTTAGGAGAAACCCAACACTGTATCTAACGCTGTAAACTCGGGGATGTATGCTGTTTCTGTTATTGATGTTGGTTTGTTGGCATTTAGTACATACCCAACACTGTATCTAACGTTGTAAGGATCGGGGATCAATACTGTTTCTGTTATTGCTGTTGGTTTGTTGGCATTTAGGAGAAACCCAACACGGTATCTAACGTTGTAAGGATCGGGGATCTATGCTGTTTCTGTTATTGCTGTTGGTATGTTTGCATTTAGTACAAACCCAACACGGTATCTAACGCTGTTAGGATCGGGGATCTATGCTGTTTCTGTTATTGCTGTCCGTTTGTTGACATTTAGGAGAAACCCAACACTGTATCTAACGCTGTAAAGATCGGGGATCTATGCTGTTTCTGTTATTTATGTTGGTTTGTTGGCATTTAGTACATACCCAACACTGTATCTAACGTTGTAAGGATCGGGGATCTATGCTGTTTCTGTTATTGCTGTTGGTTTGTTGGCATTTAGGAGAAACCCAACACGGTATCTAACGTTGTAAGGATCGGGGATCTATGCTGTTTCTGTTATTGCTGTTGGTTTGTTTGCATTTAATACAAACCCAACACGGTATCTAACGTTGTAAGGATCGGGGATCTATGCTGTTTCTGTTATTGCTGTTGGTTTCTTGCCATTTAGTACAAACCCAGCACTGTATCTGACGTTTTAAGGATCGGGGAGCTATGCTGTTTTGTTATTGCTGTTGGTTTGTTGGCATTTAGTACAAACCCTACACTGTATCTAACGCTGTAAAAATCGGGGATGTATGTTTATTCTGTTATTGCTGTTGCTTTGTTTGCATTTAGTACAAACCCAACACTTTATCTAACGTTGTAAGGATCGGGGATCTATGCTGTTTCTGTTATTGCTGTTGGTTTCTTGCCATTTACTACAAACCCAACACTGTATCTGATGTTTTAAAGATCCGGGAGCTATGCTGTTTCTGTTATTGCTGTTGGTTTGTTGACAAAAAGTACAAACCTAACACAGTATCTAACGTTGTAAGGATCGGGGATCTATGCTGTTTCTGTTATTGTTGTTGCTTTGTTGATATAAAGTACAAACCAAACACTGTATCTAACGCTGTAAGGATCGGGGAGCTATGCTGTTTCTGTTATTGCTGTTGGTTTGTTGGCATTTAGTACAAACCCAACACGGTATCTAACGCTGTAAGGATCGGGGATCTATGCTGTTTTTCTTGTTTCTGTTATTGCTGATGGTTTGTTAGCATTTGTTTCAAGTCCTCCAATAACAAAAAAAGGATTTGGTCCTAGATTTTTGCACCGATTTTGCAAAATGCGCATCTCATTGCCGATGTTCTACTGACACCTACTACGTCAGAGTACGTAAATTATGGACATACATTTACAAGTGAAAGTTACTTCCCTTTAATCACAATCAGTTTTGTTTGCAGTCGTTTGGTTTTCAAGTCGCATCGGAATGTGTAATTACGTCACCAACAGTGCTTGATAGTAATGAATATATCCACGTGACTGCGTGATATGTGTATATATGTGCATATCAACGAAGTGCGTACTTCTACAGCATAACAGTTTTAATAAGTCAAATGACGTAATAACTTTCTTACATTTTATTTTCAATGCATTTATATCATTATAAAAAAAACAACAACAAAACCGGACAAAACAATGAATTTCAGGACGTTTTATTTTTACTAAACATTTAAAAGTAATAGCTATTTCATAACTAAGTTTAGTTGTAAATTTGGGATTCTACAATATTTTATTGCATAGGTACAGTATGACAGTTGTAACCTTAAGATTCAGTGTCGCACATTAACACAGGACATACTATTTAAAACAATTTTCAGTTATTCCATGATACATTATACAATATGTAAATTGTATTTAAAGTCGGTGTAAAATATAGACGACATTAGCGCTATATGGTCAGTGACCGGCATTAACATTCACATCATATCACACAATACAATTATTGCAGTTTGGCATTAAACGTCTTGCACCATGTGTCTGGGCTCAAATTCTTTCCTTGTTTAAGATATGCAATTATAAAGAAAAAAAAGTATACATTAACCATTTTTTTTTAAAAAAAATCAATGGTTTTCAATGATACCTATCAATTTCCAGATTAACAAAATGTCAACTATTCGCCCACGATGCGGTTCGAACCAACAAATATGAAATGACACAAAATTGCCCAGAAATCTGGTATCAGCATCCAATATTCAGTGGTGATTTCTAAAATACTGCACATTTAACACATGGTAGGAAAAACTAAATCACTATAATACAAAGCCCTGAAAAAAGAAGAAAAAGAGATCTTAAGTTTTATTTCTACCTCCTTCATATGTAGGTCCCGAGTACTCAAGAGAGATAATAGTGGTGTGAGTCCTTAACATGGTATATCAAAATGTAAGAAACTGGTATGATATCACAAGGTTAAATATATATAGTTATTCTGAAATTCAAGTCTAGTTATATGCATTAATGTATATTGCACCAAAACGAACATGCTATACTACATCTCTTTAGTACTGAAGGGCCTTCCCATTGTGTTTCATAACATATTATGAAGTCAAACATATTCTGTACTGACAATGCTGCGTGCACGTATGTTTAAGCTTCATATGACAATACGCTCTTGTACCATTATACATGTAACATGACTGATCACACGTGGGTTAACACACGCAGTCTTTGCACTATTTGAAGTTAAGCGTGTTATTGTTCACCGTTACATGTATATCAAACATGTTACAGATAAATTGTTATAACATGTTACAAATAGATTGTAAAACATGTTACAGATAGATTGTAAAACATGTTACAAATAGATTGTTATAACATGTTACAGATAGATTGTTATAACATGTTACAGATAGATTTTATAACATGTTACAGATATATTGTTATCCAATATATTGATTATTTTAACGACATTATATGAGAGACTTTTAAATGTTTAATCAATTCATCTGTGACAGTATCCCATCAACGGAGGCCAGGTCGCCGACCTATGTTGCTGTCGAAAAGTATATGTCTTACATTACTATATAACACGATAAACAGAAAGGACTAGAGAAATAGAAGAGCATGTATGTGATGAACTGAAATCGTTTCGGGCAATTAGGTGTATTGTTAGTGTATCAGCTCGAAGTGTAAAATAAGTAATTTAAACAACTCTACAAAATTATTATGATATAATAAGAAATATAAATGTTTGTCAATTCATTAATATAGAAACCAAATGTAACTTATTTTGAAAACGGTTTGAAAAGAAAAGAGTTTTATGATAATAAACTTCATCTAAATGCAATTAAATAAAATTTATTATCCAAATAGATCCATTTTTATATAAAAAAAGAAACCTATATACAAAATAAAGCCATAGAAGATAATTTAATTTATTATATTAAAACAAAAAGAATAGAAAAAATAAGCAGATCACATAGTTTTGTAGTGTTACAAACATAAACGTTGCCAATTTTTTATAGTGAAACATTCAAAATGCAAAACAGATTCACAGTTAATTTAGTAAAACATACAAATCCTTGCTTTATGTGCTAAAACACACATTCAATGATCGGTAAAGCTATGTTAACTACTTCATCTATATTTAATACAAAGATAATAAAAGCAACATGAAATAATGTTTCAGTTATGTGGTCACATAGCTGTGTACTTCAAAGTCACACTTTACAAACAAATGTAAATACAAGGTTATGAAAAAAAGGTCAAACTTTGTTATAACGTTTAACCTAATAAATCTATTGATTGATTGAATATTAAGCGTCATTTTTATATCATCGGAGCTAACAGATGATCAGTTAACCTAAGCACAGTTTCCAGGGACCCTGAAAGGTTAACCAGTACTCAAGCACACCACATCTCCGCGATTAACTGACAACTTTCCCACTTGAATCAATGAGAGACGATGATAATGAGACAAAATGTTGTATATCAATCATCTCGGAGACTGTTGCCGGGCGGAGATTCGAACACTCGACCCCTGGATTGATAGTCAGACGTGCTACCGACTGCGCTTATCGGACCTGACTAATAAATCCAAAACATGCACTAACCTTTCTTATGAAAATACTTATCCATCAATCTTTAATCACAACAATGCTTATATAACATTATAATAATAATCTCATAATTATAAATCAAAATCCCCATGAATATCGGATAATCGATCAAACTCGTCTTCGATTTTCACCTTCACCAATCCTGGGTTTCTTAAGAGTGTATAAGCTTTTAACCACCTCATTTTTGCTTTTCTTCGAGTACCGTAAATCCTAGAACTGGATGGTATTGATCTTTGGAAAGTTGGATTCTCTAGAGAGCTAATTGAATCGTGACTGCCGTAGTTATGTAAATGGACGTGGTGGTGGTCAACACTATCAATTAAAATATCACAGAATGCCAGCATCACAGGGTGCCGGTGACATACCTCGATATGTAAAAAACTAGTATAATACATATAACCTGAAATGAAATGGAAATACATTTAAATATGTCACTGATGATCGTAGTATGCTGAAATGAATGCTAAATTATATTCTTTTGTTTTTTTCTTCTTTTTAAATGTAGAGAACATTGATTTAAATTATATATAAAGTAAACAAACAATTTAAAAGAACCAATGTTTTAATGTAATTATGTACTATGATTTTAATTTGAATTAAAATCCATACCTTAGCACCACTGATTCCAGCAAGACAATACATATGACCTTTCTTTGACAATTTCAAGAAAAGAAATATTATAAGCAACCCTTTAGTCGTTTTATTCTGTTATTGTTTTTAATAATCATGCAGTAATGATATATAAGAAAAAAAATGTTTAAAGACCGGAGTAACCTTGTAAAGGCTAGCAGCACTGACAAATGTTCATATACACTGAATTTTCTGTACTCGTTGGAAGGAAATTACCAGTGGAGGATTATTCAGAAAATCAAACGTCATGCATTTGGTCGATACCTGGCAGATCTGTCATTGAATGTGTGATATTTATGTCATGTAAATTTGAAAACAATCAGAACTTTATAAGTTTCTCATTCAAAAATCCAAAAACATGTACCAGACATTAATTGCAGCATTGCATGAATCTTATCTTATCTGTATCCCGGGCCATGTTTGATACTTTTCCATGGGACCAAACGTGCCCAGTCTAACCAAGAAGAAAACTTTCAAAAACACCGCTTTACCAGACATTAGTTGGACTTTGCAAGACTCATGCAACATTTGGTAACCTACCGCGATACCACATCTACCCAGTTTAGCCAAGAAAAAAAACCCCACTAAACCACAGCTCCTTAACTATTAGTTGGACAATTGCACGAAGCTTTCAACTTACCAGTATCCCACGTTTGGTAACCTTCCATAAGACCACATTTATCCAATCTGGCCAAGAAGAAAACGCCTAATATAACGCCTTTCAAAATAGTAAGAAGACAGCCGAATATTCCAAGGACAATGTAAAAGAAAAAGAGGAAGTAGGAAACGTTGTGATAGATCTTCCTGAAAAGAAAACAACAGAACAGTTAATGTATATAGCCAAACAGTAAATAAACAGTCATGCAGTTATGAAGCATTTGGGCTTAAATCTAAATATGTTAATAGACAAAATGTAAAACAGTTTTTTTATAAACAAAAACGTCCCTTTCTTATATAATAAAATAATGATTTAAAGTGGCATCACCAACGTTCAGTTATAAAGTAAGAAACAACTTGTTTATAAAAGGCAAATATTTTTGTGAATTTTCCTGGCCTTTGATACATTTATAACGGCCGATGCCTCTCTTGCATGTGAATAAAGTGTGTTTTAAATATAACTTTAATGATCAGTAATTATAATATGTAAATTAGCTGTTCTACTTATGGAAATGGTCGCAAAACTTCCAATTCAATCGTATATCCTCGGCCAATTGCTTCGCCCTTCAGTATTAAAACGGTCGCTAGTCATTATGCAAAGGTTTATAATGTATTATAATATTTAAAATAACCAACCTATTATCTAGCGCAAGAACCGCCACAGTAGTTTCGCTGCCCGTATTGTCTAATGCAGTCCTTCTTTGAAGTAAGAATCGAGCGAAGATCATTTGAAGTAATATTAAACCTTGTAATATAAGGACACCGGGTCTGAAAAAATACATAAAATCATATATGCAATTTAATAACTCGATGTATATCGGTAAACAAATAAATAAAAGCAGGACGACAGACGACGAGACGATGGATTAGGCTTCCTAAACAATTGTAAAAGTTTAAAATGACTGCATAAACGCATTAGATAAAACATAAATGACTATAAACCAAATTCGCTATTGTGAAGGAACTACGTTATTTTATTTATAGTTAGAATCGTCCACTCCAGGTAACACAACGCTATTGAACATATTGTATTGTATAATTTATTAAACAGATAAATGTGGTGTCGTCCATAATACGGTAGGTTCCATCTAAAAATAGAATTACGAAGTTTCCAAATAGCGTATTGGGTTAATATACATCGTAAAGAATGTATCCATCCAAAATAGAATTACGAAGTTTCCAAATAGCGTATTGGGTTTATAATGTATCCATTTAAAATAGAATTACAAAGTTTTCAAATAGCGTATTGGGTTTATATACATTGTAAAGTATGTATCCATCTAAAAATAGAATTAAGTAGTTTCAAAATAGCGTATCAGGTTTATATACATTATAAAGTATATATCCATCTAAAAATAGAATTACAAAGTTTTTTCAAATAGCGTATTGAGTTTATATCCATTGTAAAGTATGTATCCATCTAAAAATAGAATTACGTAGTTTCAAAATAGCGTATTGGGTTTATATACATTGTAAAGTATGTATCCACCTAAAAATAGAATTACGAAGTTTCAAAATAGCGTATTGGGTTTATATACATTGTGAAATATGTATCAATATAAAAACTATCTCTGTTTTCAATAAATAAACGACTGAACCAGTGTGAGATTACGAATCCAACGATATTTTTTTATTTTAATTCATATAACTGCTGATAACTCGGCATACAAGTTAATGTAATAAAATAGTAATAAAAACAAATAAAATACACATATATATGTAAAGGAATATATATATATATATATATATATATATATATATATATAGGAATAGTAAAATTAGTCAACAGAATAATTTAAATAACCTTTTTTTATATAATTATAATCATAATTATTGCAGATTAATCAACAGGTATTGTTTTCAAATTATTATTTTTTTTAACTTTTGTTTTTAATTTTAATCACTATTAAGTGATCCATTTAATCGGTAGAGGTGGGCCATCCCTCAACAAAGCATGAGTCAAATTATATCACACACACACACACACACACACACACACACACACACACACACACACACACACACACATTATACAAATGTATTAATCTTAAAGATTTACAACAGAGTCTTAACAAATTATAAACCATAGCTTAAGCTTATTTTTATTATGAAGTTTGTAAATTAACCAAAGCAAAATTGTTCAATGTTTATATCTATGACTGTTGTAAACATTCTGTATGTTGTGCAATACAATATTTCTCAAAGTAATAATTTGTCTGGGTGATATGGTATAAATACACTGGACAAGAAACCATCCTAATATACAAATTATAACTTACAACAAATTACTGATGAATTTCAGGTTATCCCTTGATATGAAATCGAACACAGGAAGGACGATCATGTATGCAAATATAAAACAGGTGATCACCAGAACGGCAAATACAACAACATAACCTGAAATATACAAAAATTAGACAACACGAATACAGATCGATATTACATGTGTCCCTCAGGCCTTATATGGCTTCCATCACACCTATCCACCTTAATATTAGAACTGCTTTCGTGTTTAGATCGCGTGAAAAAGGACGTTTAAGAACTGTAATAATCGTTTCACTATAACAATGACACAAATACATAAATCCAAATACTAAGCAGCGGGTTCCTACTGTATTATCTAGATTTAGTCTCATGGTCGATAAATCCTTATACTATCATTGAACAAATCGCTCACATGTTTATCTGCATACATGCATATTTGCGTGTCTGCCTTTCTGGTTGTTTATCGTATTACTAATCTTCTGTCCGGCTCTCCAGCAACCTGCAGTTGCATGTTACAATATACTCTTCATTTCTACATTATATCCGTCTCACTACATACTTGCGCCCCTTTTTTTGCCACGGTAACACGATTATTGCGTTTAACAAAGTCTTGTATAATTTGGTTTGAAACATTTTCAAAATAGTTCATAGTGGCTGTGATTTCTTTGCTACAGATGAGTAGAACAAAAGCTGACAAAGCATATACTGCAGTAAGACATCGATCACTGGTATTAAAAAGGTGATTTTTATATAATTTAACTTTGTAACATTTTAAAGTCAGAGTAGTTATTACATTAGTAAACATTTACTCTACCTTAGATAAAAGTAACAGGACAAACAACGTAATGAACTCACCCCACAGTATATAAGCTATTTGTGATCCTGCGTATGACAGGCTATCCGACTGAAATGTAACAAATGTTTTCGCAACTGCATGTCATAAAAATATCAATGGTATTAAAAACAACAAAATATTAATTATAGTAATAAAATAATTATCATGATAAAAATAAAAATAAATAATACTAATAATAATAACAATGATGACCTTACTTCACGGAGAAACTCATTTCGATCAAGTCCAAATTTCCGTCCATGAAGTCCCCAATAACAATTTTTAAACAAAAACATGTAACATTAAATAATTAAAAATTACAATAATGATTATATACATGATTTTGAAATATAACTACCTATTTGTACAAAATACGTTTTGGTTGGCTTTGTTTGAACTTAGATATAAATGTCAATACTGTGGTTTATACATCAGTGTTTGCTTTAAAAAACGGAGTAAATCGTGGTTTCCCAAATCTTGATGTGTATTATCGAAAGCGAATACCTGTTGGAGATATGCTGGCTGTTGCATATTGCATTACCTTTCAAGAAAACGCACTATACGAAACATACTTTTGTTCTTTGTTGCGTTTTAGGCATAGCCATTGGCGGGAAACAGAAAGTGCTTACTTTGGGTAGTCGCATAATGGCGGTGATAAATAACCACTGTTACATTTTACTTAAAAATGCATTTTCATTTTTTTAATATTCATTTTGTGATTTAAATGACAGCATTGTTATATTTGGAACATTTTGAAATAAGTTTAATGTTTTAATTGTGAATTAAGAAAAAAATAATGTTTGGGAATTGGGAGTATCACACAATGAATACTATACCTTTTAGACATATACGTACTGGAACAGAACTCAGAAACATGACCCCCACTTTAAATAATATATTGGCACGTGGGATCCCCAACAAACAATGAAATGTAACTGACCCTTCTTTGTTTAGGCCTTTCTATGAATGAACATATAATGTTAACATATTTTATTCACTATAGAAAATTAATAGTGGGCTAACATTTTTATACTTCCAATGGATCAACTCCTCGTGTATTTTACATTGTTTTGGTTATAGTTTTAGTGCAAAGAATGAAACAATTAATTCTAATACTAGTCGTATAAGACTTCCAGTAGTATTTGAGAATATTGTAATTTGGAATATCGAATATTGTTTAATCTGAACACATCTTTAATTTGGATTAGCGTTGTAATATGACATGTAATATTCTCAGATATAACAAGTTTGTCAAACAATACTTATAAGTATATATATTGGACGTCTATAGTATTACGTCCAAACGGCAAATGTCTGAAGTTCCCCTTGTACATTTTCTTAATATTACTTCTACAGTTTGTCCAGCAATACTTACTAGTATAAATATTTGACGTCTGGTATTACATCCAAACGGCAAATGTTTGAAGTCCCCCTTGTACATTTTCTTGATTTTACTTCTATAGTTTGCCAAGCTATACTTACTAGTATAAATATTGGACGTCTAGTATTACGTCCAAACGGCAAATGTTTGAAGTCCCCCTTGCACATTTTCTTGATATTACTTCTAAAGTTTGTCCAGCTATACTTACAAGTATAAATATTGGACGTCTAGTATTACGTCCAAACGGCAAATGTTTGAAGTCCCCGTTGTACATTTTCTTGATATTACTTCTATAGTTTGTCCAGCAATACTTACAAGTATAAAATTGGACGTCTAGTATTACGTCCAAACGGCAAATGTTTGAAGTCCCCCTTGTACATTTTCTTGATATTACTTCTAAAGTTTGTCCAGCTATACTTACAAGTATAAATATTGGACGTCTATAGTATTACGTCCAAACGGCAAATGTTTGAAGTCCCCCTTGTACACTTTCTTGATATTACTTCTACAGTTTTTCCAGCTATACTTACAAGTATAGATATTGCACGTCTAGTATTACGTC
Organism: Panopea generosa; assembly: GCA_029582155.1. Classification (NCBI taxonomy): domain Eukaryota; kingdom Metazoa; phylum Mollusca; class Bivalvia; order Adapedonta; family Hiatellidae; genus Panopea; species Panopea generosa. Next base: position 16,917,373 of record CM055900.1, on the reverse strand, counting down.
CAAACGGCAAACGTTTGAAGTCCCCCTTGTACATTTTCTTTATATTACTTCTATAGTTTGCCCAGCTATACTTACAAGTACAAATATTGGACGTCTAGTATTACGTCCAAACGGCAAATGTTTGAATTCCCCCTTGTGCATTTTCTTGATATTACTTCTGTAGTTTGTTCAGCAATACTTACAAGTATAAATATTGGACGTCTAGTATTACGTCCAAACGGCAAATGTTTGAAGTCCCCCTTGTACATTTTCTTGATATTACTTCTGTAGTTTGTCCATCAATACTTACAAGTATAAATATTGGACGTCTAGTATTACGTCCGAAGGGCAAACGTTTGAAGTCCCCCTTGTACATTTTCTGGATTTTACTTCTAAAGTTTGTCCAGCAATACTTTCTAGTATAAATATTGGACGTCTAGTATTACGTCCAAACGGCAAATGTTTGAAGTCCCCCTTGTACATTTTCTTAATATTACTTCTATAGTTTGCCCAGCTATACTTACTAGTATAAATATTGGACGTCTAGTATTACGTCCAAACGGCAAATGTTTGAGCCCCCTCGTACATTTTCTTGATATTACTTCTATAGTTTGTCCAGCAATACTTACAAGTATAAATATTGGACGTCTATAGTATTACGTCCAAACGGCAAATGTTTGAAGTCCCCGTTGTACATTTTCTTGATATTACTTCTATAGTTTGTCCAGCTATACTTACTAGTATAAATATTGGACGTCTAGTATTACGTCCAAACGGCAAATGTTTGAAGTCCCCCTTATACATTCTCAGCTATAACAAGTTTGTCCAGCAAAACTTACAAGTATAAATATTGGACGTCTAGTATTACGTCCGAACGGCAAATGTTTGAAGTCCCCCTTGTACATTTTCTTGATGTTACTTCTATAGTTTGTAAGGATTTTGAATATAGCTACTAACGTCAGAATCGATGAGAGTACGAAGGAAATTATGGCAGAATCTGAAAAAGTAATATTTTCTATTAAAACCGCTTCATGCAAGTTCTCTTACACTGCTTGTTGGATAAAAGGACGAGAATAAGTTTTAGATAACAAAACTTTGAACTTTATCGAGGGATTGTTTGCAATACTTAATTTTACAAATTTAGGAAAAACTATAAAAATTAGAAGTACCACTGCTTGTAATATAATGTTTATTTTTATTATAAATATCTAGTTCTACTTTAATGAAAATGTAAACAACATAATAGGCTGTTCCTCACTCTTTTACATACTTTTCTACACGGTTTTATGATTCACATCCAAAATGAAGTAACTCTTGTTTCTCTGAATAATCTTCAATCAACCTAACAAATGAACCGTCACTCACTAACCTAAATCAGAATCCTCCATCCTAAAACTAATCCTAAAAAAACACCGATTAATAATCATCGATCCTTTATAACACTTCAGTGGAAGCATTTCACCTCGTGTGGTCCCAATATGCCACTATGAACCAAACAATCTACGAACAATTGAACATGCTTCAGTGCATATATATATGTATAGTAACCTCGCAACATTATGTAATGCTCCAGATTCAATATTTTCAAAATGGTTCATAGCGGTTGTGATTTCATGAAAAAAACACTTTATAATCTACGTTGAATTTTGATTTACCGTAGAAACTTATTTTAAATAGAACAAAGAAAAAAGACCTTAAGACCTGTTGTAACAGCAGTTATCTCTTGTCGCACAGATTTCGTTCGAACTCTTTCAGCGGGAAGACGTGAAGTTTTTTTGCGAAAGGAAGGCGATTTTGCAAAGATTCTTGTTTATAAATTGGTTCATCCGGCGTATGAAACCGTATGAAATAGAAACCTAAATATTCTATATTAACCCTGCTAAATCTGTTGTAGCAAACTGTAATGTTGAACAAGATAATAATACAAGTTCTGTTCTTACAATTGAAGACCTCAATGCCAAGTGTTATTTGGTACGTAAATTCGGATTCTGCTGATGAGTTAGTAATGTCGTTGTAAATTGTTGGTAATATTTTCCCCAACTGATGTACAATCAATATCATAATAATTCCAAACTGAAAGTAAAAATTGAAATCAAATTCCGTCAATAAAATTTAAGATTCAAGATTACCATTTCTCAAAACACACATCCAAACAATAAATGCAACACATGACACGCAGATAATAAACAAACAATCTATACAATGTAAAAAATTAGAAATATTACATAAATTATATTTTACTAGTTTAAGGGTTTTAACGATGTATTACCGACATTACTACATTTTCACTACGATAGTCCATGCATGTCCAGCCTTGGAAGTCAATGAAGCCAGATCACATTTTGAAACGGTAGCCACTGTTGTCATGTTGCATATTAATAAATACGTAATGCCAATACAGAAATATATTTTCCGAAACAATAAGTCTAACTTGCCAATATTTACAATTTATTTGAAATTATGTAGTTAAAACATTTTTACCGAACATGCTGAGCAGAAAACACTTAATGAAATAGCATCACTTAAACTGTTAAAGCTAGACCATAATGCAGGTATATACTTAACACGTCATCAACATATTACAAAACAATAGGGATGACTTGGCCTATAACACGTTAATGGAGCAATTGGTCTCTCATCCAAAGTCATCGCTAAAAGTCATCATGTATAACTGGCAGTTTTAACATTGAGCAATACATGCTTGCAATGCTCTTGGAAAGCATGGTCTTTGTATGACAATCGTGATAAGAGTATAAATAATAAGTTTAAAGTGTTTCGTGCAAAAGCAGAGAGTAAAAGAACGTCCTGGAGAGATTACGTCTCTAGGCCTAATTCTGGTACTGCCCTTAAGAAGGCGTGGGACATGGTCCGAAATTAACAGTAAGGGTACTCAAGGTTGCGTAAACGACAGATCAAGGACATATGACAGTTAACTTTATTAATAAATCTGGATAAATAAAAACAATGTAATCAAATAAGATGTGAAAAAGAATACATGTTTACCTGATATGCACAAATCAAAGCCACTGTTACTATGTATATGACCTTTGGTGAGTATTTGAATGTAGGGTCGTTCATATAAAAGTATCTTGACAAAATATACCTAAAATTAAAGATTTCATCACTTTGATATATATTAAAATTCAAAATATAATGCATATTAAACGTCATCAATGTCTAAGGTCATTTGTAATTATTGTAGAAATATACAAATATGTCATCATTAATAATCCACTTTTAGTAATTTTATGTGAGACTGTCATATAAATACTAGTGTCGATCTTGCGCATTAATCAAGGTCAAATGAGTGATATCGGAACTAGTTTAATGACGTCATCTTTGGCACTAACGCGCGGAATAAAATAAGACGTTAAACTCGGTTCATACCATGAAGGGAGTTGAGGACGATTTCTGACAATTTCTCCACTAAAAGGCTAGATGTGGGTACAGATGTATTTCACGTGTTTTATGCATTCGGTCGAACAAGGGGAAAGGTGAAGGATATTAAATGGAAGGAATCACATATTTAAGCATGTTCTTTACATGGATAATAAGGTATGGTATAAGCTCACGAACTTTCGATTACCGTTATAAGTGTTAAGATATTCCTACACAATTTGTAAATATGTGATTGTTTTAATACAGCTATCTTATCAATACATAGAGTAGTTCCACCTACAAGTGATTTTTATTTATCTGATAACCGTTGTAAACACAAACTGGTATCTTAATATTGATTGGGATGGGGGGGGGGGGGGGGTGCAGGTTTAAATGCAAATGTTGAGCCGTTTATGTCAAAATAGTTTTAAAGTCTTTAGCAATACGATTATATTGCGTAGTATACTTGATTTCTATTATACAGAAATAGCTTGACGTACGTAGCAGTACCCCACCCACGTGACAACAACACGTGTAATCATTGTATCAAATTGTGTGTTTAAATCGTGTTAATATAATATCTATTTTACTTACTTAAGCTTATGGCGCAAGCTTGGTGTAGGTGTCCCACTGTACTCTGTCACAGGTGTGTAGCAACTAGGCACGAGTAATTGTTGCACGTATCGCAGTGCGTATGGTGTCGACACGTGTCCACGACCTACCTTAAAATAAAAATGTCTTAGTAGTTTATTGTTGTATGGTGTTAAGTGTCACTTTCAACAATTGTTCAGTCATATCGCGACTCTGTCTACTTGAGACAGTATTCTAAGCGCTGTGACACTGGAGTATCTTGCCGCAGACACATGGTATGATATCCCACCCAGTCTGGCACCGGGTCGACCAGACCTAGAACTCCCCTCTAAATGCTGAGCGTCAAGCAAGGAAGCTTCTGGTATCATTCTTAAAGTATTTGGTATGATCCGGCAGGGGATTGAACCCACGACCTTTCGCATGCGAGGCAGACGCTCTACCACTAGACCACGCCGTGGTCTCTTAGTAATTTAACGATGTATCCAACTTTTGTAGGTTTTTTAAGACATCTAGATTTATCGTTGGAACAAAACATGAAGCATAGGTTAGATCAGGATCACTGTACGTCTAAGTATGAACTTTGTTACCATAATATAACAGGCAATGTCTGTGTCTAACAATATATCAGACATCTAACATATAATTAACATATAAACCTCTTAAACTACCCAACAACAATTAGTATTATTCCTATCCTCCAGTACTAGTGTTCAGTCTATTTGACAGTACATGTCACAATACAAACTAGCTCACAAATGCATGAAAATTATAGTTCATGCTGCTCCTTCATCTGTATAAAGGTATGCATTGTATCTACTGCACAGTGGTGTGGTGTGCTGTACCGTACCGTACCGTACCACATGCAAACTACTAAATATACATAATTATTACTTACTTGTTCGGAAAGGACGTTCCACGATGACCTATTTCTGATGATCAGTATTGTCCGTCTGATAAATACATATGTAAATTTCAGCATCAGAACACATAGACAAACGATATCGGGTAGCAGAACAGCAATATTCTCACCGGGTAACGTCTGTAATATACATTTACTCGAAATCAATGTTACATTATACACGATAAACTAAAATAGAACATATATAAAACACCATTTTTTCCGAACTTTTACGATGTACGTGAAACATATTGATAATTTGAAGTTAATCGCATTTGCTTGTTTTTTGCAGTTGTCTTGTACGAAATCTCTACGGCTCATATCCGTAAAAAAATCACTAGGGTGTGGTTTGACCTGTTATAACATGATGTGCATATTTAAGATTAAAAAAAAACACTGAGTACTTTATACACTCAGTTCGTACATTAGCTAAGTTATACATGGACATATCAATCGTAAAGCACAATATATATTGTTAAAAAACAATAATCACATTGACATGTTAATATAACAATAGTTTTATTGGTGGAGTAATCCCAGATTCATGAGTCTCAATTGAAACACGGTCCTTCCTCAAGTAATTGTCAAACGAATATAATGTTACTGAGTTTTACAAAAAAAGTTTTACTGTATTACTCTATACTTACTCCATCAGCACCATCCGGGCACCATAGAATTGTTTGTAGGTATATCCAAAACCTGAAAATTATATATGCAGCACACGCAATGTTTGAGATATAAATTTTAAACGTAAACATTATATGTTTAGGTAATGAGGCTTTGACTATAAACAATGAACCGAGAAAATAATTGCAAATTTTCTTAAACTTAGAAAGAAGACGTTTTAGGTGAATTAATAATAATTTGAAAACATTGCGTTTCCCGACTATTCTATTAGTTGATACGTGTTTGTGTATACAAAAATAAGACAACATCTTCCAAAAAGAACACGTAGCATGCAAAGGGGAAAGCCATCACAAACGAATTGTACTAAAATTATCAATTTTTTTATATGTTTACATTCCCACTGCAATCGGTCTAAATGAACTATATAGATTTACTGCATTTCATTTCCCAATGAAAAACACTTGCAGCTGGGCGGAGCTAAAAGAACTAGCTTCTATTTCATTGGTTGCACGATTATGTTTTGCTGGTGAGACGTCACGTTGCAGTTAGTTTCACGTGACATTTGCTGTAAGTTGTCCTACAAATGCGTGCACTTATTCAGTTTGCTGACAACGTCGTAGTTACATTTATGACATTGGCTTTGCGGTTTAATGCGTATAATTTGCCTTTTAAATATTAAAATTACAAAAATAACGTAATAGTTTTATCTAAAATAGCTGGAGAATATAACTTAAATATAAGGATTAAAAGCCAAATTTTTAGTTTTCATCTGGTGATGAAAATTTTTAGGCTAGTTTAGTATTGCCGAGAAGTCCTTCAGGCTTCACAAACATTAAACTGACCTAATGTTTTTCATCACACGCTGAAAACTCTAAATTCGGCTTTTAATCCTTGAATAAATACAAATGTTTGTTTTGTTAATACACAGCATATATTATATTCAAATTACACACCATTCTGGAACAAAAAAAACATACATTTTTTTTTGTTATACATGTGTGCAACAGCTTAACAAGAGGATCTTTCATATATGATTGATTAATATTTAAATGCAGTTGTTCCTTTTCTATACTTATATTATTGGTGCACCCGGTATACTAACATGTTCCTTTTATATACTTGGCTTTTTTCACAATGCAAGTTTTTGAATACTGTTTATATTTTATTATTCCAGATCTGCTTTCATTTTTATCGGATCATGATATCATATGAACCGCAATTAATTTGTTAAATTTATGTTTTAAAGGGACGAAACTGTTGGTATAAAATGGAAAAACAGGGTAAGACTGTTGTGTCACGGTTTATCTTTCATATGATATCTGGATTTGAAACAATAACTAAACTTGCGTTTTTAAAGGTGATAATTATATATTATTTAGCATTTATAAACCGGCAATTAAAGTGTTTAGTCTTGCGTTTTGTTACGGCAAAGTAAAATGGCATGGACAATCAGTCGAACCTGCTCAATGCTCAAACAAAATATTCTGCATGTTACATTTTTGCGCACCATGTTTACGTACGTATGATATACATGTGAATACAGTTTGCTTTATTTTCTTCTGTTAATGACATTTAGACTTTCAAAGGTTACAGGCTATAATACGGATGCTTGATAATTAGATTACCATACGTATCATTTTTAAAATTCAAAATGAAACAAAAGCGGAGCGGTAGTCTAATGGATAAAGTGCTGGCCGCTCGAGTCAGAGATTACGGGTTCGATCCCCAGTTCGACCCGATGACTCTCATAAAACAACTCTCATCACTGGTTCTACCAAGGAAGCGGACTCGAGAGCGGTTCATATAAGCTTTGAGCTTTCATCGCAATCGAGCTTAAACAAATTAATATAAACTAAAGAGTCAGTTTAAACAGACATCGATTAAAACAATCCATAACCAAACTATCGGCACAGGGCATTATTATATTGTTAACAAGATTATAAACAATTATTGTAAGAGTAACATAGTATGTTTAACCATCTCCAAGATGCTGTGTCATGACATTACATTGAATTTATCTTTATGAATACTGTTAGACGTTTATCCCATGTATATTGTACTGTCTCTTAAACTAAAGTCCTATGCAGCTTGTCCTCATGACCTTTAACCTTTCAGAATTATTTGAATAAAACTATCAAATAATTATTATCATTTTCATTTGAAATTTATAGATCATTATTTATCGTAATATCTTTGAAACAATGTTTTTATCAAAAATATGCACAGAGCTTTACATGTATTTTATATATGCAAACGACAAAATTATTAAGTTCAAAGAAACAAAACTCACCAAAATGAAGAGTAGCCGAGTCCAACGAAAGACCCCACAAGGACCCACTGTGTTGAGAGGCACACAAACAGCGGGTAGTACAAAACGCCGATAAATATAACATTCCACATTACAAACAGGGCTGGAAAACATGTAACAAGCTTAAAACGATTGGATTTTAAAAGGACCTCAAGGAAGATTGAAGTTGCCAATTTGAGTCACCATCTATAAATAAGAATTTTATTTACATACGTACTAATTGTTCATACACTCACATATATCCACCATGGCCGAATGATCCAAAGTATTTCTTCATAGTAAATCAATTATCATTATCTCTACCCGATGAGGTTGTGGATTCGAGTCCATATCGGTCCAAAAACGTTATTATGTAATTTCGTCATCAAGTTGACGGAGTTTATACTCAGTTGGCTTCCTCTACCAGTAAAATCAAATGTCATACGTAAGATATGTCTCCTGTCTCTTTCCTCAGTTCAACTATAATCTCAACAGGGACATTGCTTATTATCAAATATCAACACCATCCAACAGAGTTTGCCATTAACTCTTAGACTAGTCATTTTGTTCATCATCTTTATCATCAGCATTTGACGGACTCTTGAACGTTATCTTTATTTTTATTTTAAGCATATTTTACGTGCCGTGCTATACAAATACCAGTTTTTATTTTTTAAAAGAACATTCACTCCAATGAAAAAATCCGTGGATTCCTCACCTGTCCCACATTTCATAGCTTTTAAATACTTATTAAACTGTGACGTCATACATTCCCTGAAGCAACTGACAAATCAACGTGCTCGAATGTGGTTTCCCCAACGTCCAATTAAATGATAAATTCGCGTCATCTTATTATATTTATATATTTAACAATGGCGTTTAACATACTAAGAATGGTATGACGTCATTTTCTGCACAATTTTTCCAGCTTCAAGTAGTGATTTCTGTTACTCACGGTTTCAATGCCGTGATGTTTCAATCTATTAACATTTCTGTTGTACGAATAGCTATGCTTATGTTATGAGAACTATATGCAGTGATTATGTTTATGTCGTTTTTTTTGTGGCTGTGTGTTTTGAATGCTGCTATTGCCTGTTGGACATACATTTTATTATTTAATGTGATAAAGTCATTTTCCATGGAGTTAGTATTTACATTTTGTCCAGGTCGGAACCTCTGAATATGCGCTAGTGCTGTTCCAAAATAAGTTCCAACAATGACTGGCCATGCTTCCAAAAGCTGCGGCGAAACCATACGTATCGTCAGAATCGTCCAATAGGTTGACTGGGCTGAAAAATTCAAATTGAAAGACTCGAAGTAGATATAAAGTAATACAAAATGAAAGACTCGAATTAGATATAAAATATCAAAAAAGTTAACACTTAATTTAGATATAAAATGAAAGACTCAATTGAAACAAAAGAATAATCAAAGATAAAAAATCACTCGATTTAAATATGAAACGTTCTGAAATAAAACAATTGATTTAGATATGAAATGTTCCAAAATTAAATAATAAGATTATATTTTTAAATATAAAATAATCCAATAAAAAACACTCGATTAAAGTAAAACGTATTCAATAGTTATGCATTTACATTAACCCAAATATGTAAAGAAAGAAGATGATAAGAAGATTGGATACAACAGGAAGATGTTAAAAGTACATAGCCATCCTTACATTACAAAACCATACATTGAAAATACACATCCATATAATCATACTTAAACATACATTGTAATTAAACATAAATATACTTAAAGATACAAGTTACATAAAGGATGTTTCAACTTGAAATGTCAGCCAAAAGAAAACGATATCCTCAGTGGGGAACCATCATTAACTGTAGAATGTTTCCCAGCCGTACAACCGCGTATAAACTAAGTCAGATATATTACCATGTGAATAGTATGTGTCGAATATAAGGAGTGATAAAATATCTATTCATACATTCATTTAGAGTGTCATGTTTTTAAATGTTAAATTGGAGACATTTCGTCATTAAAATCACATTTTGGCATGTGCGTATGTCTCAAATAAAGTATACACATGCCAATCTGCAATGAAATTACATGAAATATAACTGATGAAATATTGTGTTTGAATTATTGGAGAGTGCAAACTTTACTATTTATACATTATTGAATAGTGTGATTTGGTAAACAGATAATGTGTTATGATACTGTTTTTGGTGTTATGTTTTGGTTGGTTCTCTTATGATTTGGTGAAATGCACAGAATTGGCACGTCGGTCGATATTTTGATCCTGTACTTATGAACGAACTTTCAGTAAATGGTTTTCCGATAAAACTATAAGTATTTAACAGAAAAACTTGGCAATATAACTGTAAATTGATAGTATTTACTTAAAAGGTTTCAATGAGGTAGTCGCGAACTGGCAGTGATAAATAAGCTCTATTTCTTCTTATTTACAAATGCATTTACCGTGTTTTAATTCTCAGTTTATCATTTGAATGGCATTATTGATTTATTAGAAATACAATGTATTATGATAGCATTGTCATCTTTGATCATGAATTTAGAAAAACAATTATGCTTCGAAATTTGGGTATGAGTACATTATTTCTGAAAGCTATTTTCTTTTTTCAACAGTGTTCACACTGAACACAGATATATGCAGAAAAAATATCTTGGATGAAACATGCCATCTACTTTTGTAATGATATTTTGACACAGCAAATGCCATTAAACCAGTTTCCTTTCTTTGATTTGGATCTTTTTGTGAATGCTAAGACTTTAAAGTGTTCACTAGAGAAATAAGAAGGGAAGCAAATGATGAGCTTGTACAAGTAGTACAATACTAGTTAACTTTCGTTTTATTGATTTTAATTTTCGAATTTTTTTATAAAACTTTATTCAGTTAATATATATAATTTGCAGACTAATTAGACATACAAACGATAGATTGTGTAATTGTAACTACACAATGTCATGTAGTTTTTTAATGTTTTTATCATGTCAAGTTCTAGGAACGAATTAAAATAGTAAAACAAATACATATAGGCAGTTTTTTGGCATGTTTTTTCTATCAATAAGTTATATATAATCTTTGAATTAAAGTCCAATAAACTGCGATTAAAATTTGTATTTTAAATTGTCAAAACTATGAACGGAACTCTAGGAAAATCTTCGGATAGATCATTCATTAACACCACAGTGTAAACTTGATAGGGAAATGTACTAACATTACTAGTATATATACACGACAGAAAGCATACACATAAACATAAAAATTGTATGTTCATGTATTAATTTAATACAAACTCATGCTACGGTTCAAGTACCTACTTCACAAGTAACATTGTGCAGATAAACATGCCGAAGGTTTTATTCGCCCCTCATTGAAGCATAGTGAGAAAATTATGCTTCGTGTATAACACGCACTTTAAAAAGAGGAAATCCTTTCGTTAGGGTAATTGCATAATGGCGGTGATAAATACTCGTTGTTTTTTTTTCTTATTTAAATATACATTTTCCTTATTTTTATAACATTGAAAAAAATAATCATGTTTTAAATTTGAAATAAGAACAAAGTTTAGAATTTAGGGTTTTCATACATTATTTCTGAAACCTAGTTACACTTTGTAAACAGTGTACATACACTAAGAACAGAAAAGAAAATACTGCGTGAAACATGACCCTTACTTTTGTAATGATATCTTACATTACGTATGTTAACAAACAATACAATGTAAGTTGCCTTTCTTTATACGTCCGAGTCTTCCTATGAGGGCAGCACGGAAGATTAGTTTAAACTAAATGTGTCACCCTCTATAAATAAAGTCGCTTATCTTATCTTATGATAACAAGCCTTTAAACATGTTTTATTTTCTATAGAATAATGACGGGAAATTAACATGGTTACTCCAAGAATGCTGTCGTTGTTACAAGTTGGTAACCTTACATTAGGATGGCAATGCAGCAATGCTCCAGCTAAGTTTTGGTTGTAACGATTCATTTGCGCAATACTGGTGTTCAAAGCATTTTGGTAAATGCTATTAAATCAACAAAATAAATTAAAAATCTCAAATAGGATCAGAGTATTTTATCTTTCAAAACATGTTAATACCATCAAAAGGGGTGTAGAATGTTAGAAAACGGTTATAACCTGACTAAATGTTTATGAAATAGGAAATATCGCGAAGAATAAATTATCTGGAAAGTAAATAATTCGGAAATCACATACAATTGATTTTTTTAATTATAGATTGTAAGTTACAGGTTACCTAAGATGTTTTATAATGTTTTAATCCTGCAAAATGATATTGAGTTAAAACTTTAGTCTGAAGGAACCATCTTGTTGCTTTTTTTGTTGCAGTTAAAAAATTGTAGTAAAAGTACTGTAAAGATGTTGAAGACACTTTGCTGGTAAAGATGTCGTTTGTAGTGAAGTTAATTGTACAAATAATCACTATTGATTTGTATTCCGAAGATGAATTGAAGGTTAGGTAATTAAAAATGAAATTATGCAAATTTTCACAATATACTAATCAGTTGCTTTTCCTTCTCCGTATAATTGTTTTATGCCATGCGGATACATTTATTAGTATTTGTAATGTTTTTGCTTGCATGTTTCATCACTCAATTCCAAGGGGGAACGTGATCTCCAGTTCTAAAGCATCGGATCCATGATGGAAGGGCAGTGAATTAGATCTTTTGCCACCAGGCCTACGTGTAGAGTCTTAAAGCAAAACACTTTATTCCGACTTGCGTAGTACTGGTTGTACCCAAGAAGACTTCCTGTGTGATTTGTTTAAGTTGGTAGAATCGTTGTAAAATAGAAGTATTTAATATTAAAAAAAAATTTCCCAAGCGGCGGCCAGTAAACTACCACTCCAGTACCTGCTCGCTCGGCATAGTTATTTTTTCGAAAGAGACGTATACTGGCTTTATTAAAAGTTTCATATTCTAATGCTGAACTCAAACATTCATTGCTGAAATGCCACTTTATATTGCTTATCTAGAATCGTTAAGTAAAAAAGTGTTATAAAGTGACGAATTAATATAACAAACTCCACGCTCCATAGCACCAAAATTAAACCCCATACATGGATTAAAAATTAATTACGTACTAGATCATGCCTGGTCTTTTGCAACACTTGCTCTGGTCTATTCTCTTCTCCAATAAAGACAATAAACAGATGATAACGACCTAAAAACAAAGAAAAATGTTAAAAACGAAAACATTAAATTAAATTTACCACGGAACATAATCCAAATATATGTCAATTTTAAACAGTGATAGATTCAGGACCATTCAATGATTTTAAATAATTTAAAGTTTTGTAACTATAGTCAAACCTGTCTTAAGTAACCAGTAAAGGGAAAAGTTAAACGTGACCTTTTAAGACAGGTTGTTTCTTAAACAGGTGAATTTGCTCTGAATGGGTTTAAATGGGGTTTAACGCCATTTTCAACACATTTCAGGTTATATATGGCATATCCAGTTTTACTGGTGGAGGAAGACCTCAGACTGAGTCAGACTGAGTCAGACTGAGTAGAACCACCGTCCTTCCGCAAGTAACTGGAAACTTTCTCACATAAAGTTTTTGGAGCGAGCGGGACTCGAACCTACGACCATAGCGGTGAGAGGTAAGTGATCTTGAGACGGCGCCTTAGACCACTCGGCCACGGAGGACCCTGAATTTGCTCTGAAAGCAGAGGAATGGGAAATAGCAAATGTGTCTGTTTAAGACAACTGATTGCTTAATAAAGGTGACCGCTTGCACAGGTTAGACTGTATGTGCTTTGAAATCGCTCTAATAGTTACAGTGACCGTCTGTACACTCTTCTTATACCTTGTATACTCGATCTCATAAATCGCCATTCTTCTTGCAGACAATTATGGAAATTATCTTATTTACGTGACGTACATGTAATATACACGTGAAAATACTTCAACAATTACATTTATTTTAACTGATAATGGACAAACAATGCTTGAATTATAACATGACTATACGTATGTAAATATTGCATTTAAAAGAGTTATTATTTCATTCGTCGCGCAATTCCATTTTTAACATATATATAAATTGTGTGGATCATTTTCAAATGAATGCACACCCATGAACTTTCATTTTTAGTTTGGTCAATAGTTTGGAATAAAATCGACCTTATTAGGTTAATTGGTGAATGAAGATATCGGAATGAAATGTTGTAATTAATTTTACATATAGTCTTTGTATCTATTTTGGCCGAAATCAACAATCCCAGCTGCGAGGGGTAAGGCATGGTGACAGATAATTCACAGGTACATATTCCAAGATTTGTGAATATGACATCAAAAACACCATAATAGTTAACATAACTTTGTCGTCATGAAACAACAGATAGTGTTCTTCTTCTTTCCATTTGTCAGTTTAACAATTATATTCATCCTATCATTCACCGCTTTATCGATGCTAGATAAATAAAAAAAACAACAACACACCACGAGATAAGGTGGTGTTAAGCGAAACCAGTAGTAACACTAGTAAAACATTTCCTCGACCTTTCAAGTGATGTAAGTTGATATGTAACGGACAAAGTTTAAGTGATCACTTTAAGGTTACAATTTCAGTACACATGACACGTGACACATTAAAGTTCATATCTCGTGAACGTTCATCAATTAAAATAAATTCCTTAAATACTGTATATGTTACAGAAATAGCCGTACATAATTACTTACAGAACATATCACAGCGACGAGTTGGTATAACGAATACTTAGAAGCTTCTTTAGCACATGGCATATCACTCGGCAGTATTCTATGGAATATAGTAAATACATAATTATTTATAGATAGCAAGAAACATGTCACTCGGCATTATTCTATGGAATATAGTAAATACATGATTAAATATAGATAGCAAGAAACATATCACTCGGCAATATTCTATGGAATATAGTAAATACATGATTAAATATAGATAGCAAGAAACATGTCACTCGGCAGTATTCTATGGAAAATAGTAACTAAATGATTAATTATAGATAGCAAGAAACATTCACTCGGCATTAGTCTATGGAATATAGTTAAAACAGCATTAGTTATCGATAGCAAGAAACATGTCACTCGGCAGTATTCTATAGAATATAGTAAATAAATGATTAATTGTAGATAACAAGAAACATGTCACTCAGCATTATGCTATGGAATATAGTAAATACATCATACATTATAGATAGCAAGAAACATGTCACTCGGCAATTTTCTATGGAATATAGTAAATACATGATCAATTATAGATAGCAAGAAACATGTCATTCGGCAGTATTCTATGGAATATAGTAAAAACATGATTAATTATAAAAAGCAAGAAACATGTCACTCGGCAGTTTATTTTAATGAAATATAGTAAATACATGATTAATTATAGATAGCAAGAAACATGTTACTTGGCAGTTTTCTATGGGTATAATTTGAAAATGATTAGATGTGAAACATTGAAACAGGCCCATGGAACCAGTACTCTCTCGAGTACACCCATCTTCGCAAATAACTGTTAACTTTCAAACTTGTTATAATACCTTGCTTGAAAGGCAATGTCACTTAAGGAACTTGGCTTTTGTTTAGTCAAAACTTATTTATTTTACTTAGATTGTGCAACAAGTTTTTACAACTTAGGCAAATCACGCTCGAAGTCTTCCTGGTTAGAACCAGTACTAAGCATATGCGGATAAGTGTCTTGCATAAGGACACCAAACAAAGCCGTGGCGAAGGTTCGAATCCACGACCTTCCGATCATGGATTTGGTGCTCTACCACTAGACCACACGCTTTTGTATGAAAATTAATATAATTAAAATGCTGTTTTAAAAAATAAGTTGATTTAAAAAAAAATAAAGAAAAGTGTTTATTTACGAAATTTTAAAGAGGCATTGTTCACATCTTTTGACACACTTGTAAGTTTTTTTTTGTATTAAGCGACACCTATAATTGATGAAATTTCTTCTCTGTATGTTTTTACATGTGAATATATACGATTGTTTTACTATCAACAAAGGTGGAATCAGAATTTTATGTAAAGTGTAAGGTGTATAGGGGCGTAAATGGTACAATTAATGAATTTTAAATGGATTATACGGGGGAGTGCAATACATATTTGACATAAGGGTAATGTGATGTGGCTTGGATGCATGTAAATGCTCTGCCTTTAGATATTCTACTAGTTGAGCTGTACGTACTAACATTTAGGAGGAATACACCAGGATCCGCTAATGATTACTAACCGTATCACTGTATGACTGTGTTGCATGTGTGCTAATGATATGTTGAACGAGTTGACAATGGTAAATACATTTGCTATTGGTTGATAAATGGTTAAATTAAAAAACTTAAGGGTGAATTGATTTAAAGTAAACCTTGAGCCGAGAAGTCCATCCGCTAATGACATGGTCCTATAATGACGTAACAATGAACAGTATGCTGAATACCGAAACGACGTTATTAAAATAATTGAACACATTTAAAATGAAAAATGTACAGTTAAAATTGCCCGTTATCGCTTCACTTACAGAATAAACCCATTGTATTATTCTAGTCTTGATCATCTGCGACTCGTTCTGTTTGTCTTTAAGAAAAGCAAGCGTCGCTGACGATCAAGACTATGTGTATCTTCCCAGATGACGTCACCAGCGCCAATGCTGTGCATGCTTAAATAGATCGAACAGTAAAAAGGCATTGGCTGTTTGAATGATAAAGATTATAACTTTAATATTAATTTAGTGGTGATCTTAACTGTTATTGTGATACATCGTAATGCCATTTGACTAACCTTATGTTATAATTTTGTCTTAATATTCCCTGCATGTGTTGAAACATAAAAATTATAAATTTTTAAGCCCAAACTTTCACTGCTATAGTAGTAAGTATTTGTAAGATGTTACACTTAATATGCATATGGTGTAAACTACTAGGAATATAATTCCAATCTTACAAAATATCGTTATAGCAATATTGATTGATTGATTGACTGATTGATAGATTTAGTGTCATTTTATGCCATCGAGGGCTAACAGACAATCAATTTACCTAACAACTGTTTCCTAGGATCCTGTTAATCAGTACTCGAGCACACCCCTTCTCCGCAAGTTACTAATGACTTTCCCACTTCAATCAGCGGTGATAGACGAATGATAATGAGATGCAATGTGACGAGATTCTGACCGGGCGGAGATTCGTATTCACGGCCACTGGACTGATAATTAGACGCGTTAACGACAGAGCTGATCGTGCCCGGTTTAAGCAATAGATCACTTGAAAGTCGATACTAACTGTATAACGAGATTACATTATGTTTTCTGCAGATAAGAACATTGTTACAGGTAGATTATACCTCTCAACAGGCCTTTTCAATTCCTTTGTAAACACACACACATATTTGTAACGAGGGGTACGAGGATAGTTTAGATATGAATACAACTTGGCTTTCCATGAACAATTTATATGTATCTCGTACAAACAATTCCAATAAACCTTTATGGTAATCAGTAAGCGAATGCAGTATCCATCTGACATTGAATCAATACGTGGGTTTGATCACCTTCCACGGCTATATGTAGTGTCCCTGAGTTAAACACTCCATCTAGATATAAGTAGTATTGTTCAGGAATACTGCGAGAGTGATATGTCTAAGTTGTTAGTTGTTTCACAATCGATGTAAAATGAATAAGTTAAAATCAGTGAACGGCAGTCGATCTACACAAATGGATACATACCTAGAATGTTCATTCACTTATGAAAGTAAAGGCCATTTATAACCAGTAGTGTTTAGAGGAATTAAACTTAATTGAAATCAACCCTATTTTTCAATAACGCTAATATTGATCGAAAATGAATATTATACATAATAGATAACGTATAACAAACATGTATTTATAACAAGAATTACAAAACTATACTATTATAAGGTGGTATACCCACTTAAACAAACATATAACAAGATACAAAAATGACTTACTCCGGGGATAAGGTAAAGTTGTACAGTCCATCGTGTCCGGTCATTTTCCAGATATAAGTTAAAGCAATATATGTCAACTGATCGTATTAAACACACTTTACACTCTCTTGTGCATATACAAGAACGACTATGACTGTACGTTTGATAAAACAAGCCCTTTACACTTATCAAGGCTGGCGGTGAGCTATAAATAGCACACATACATATTGAAATAGCGTAGTAAATTTAATATGAGTGGCTGTGTGATCCGGTACGCCTGACACACCTCGATGTGAATAAACACATACACATGTAAACTTCTTCTCAACAGTGCATCAAGGATAATTTCGAAATTGATTATTAAACAGAACTGTTTTTGCGTTATGAATATGCGAATGATTTAGTGTTTGGGTTTCAAAGGTGACCTTTACCTACACCATATCTTATCTTTCTTCCTTAATTGTTTACATACAAGATAACAATATTGTAACGTATATGCCAGATACTGTACGAATATTAAATATGATTTTCAACTTTTATAAGCCTAATGTTGTAGTTACTTAAGCATTTTAAATAAAAAACTATTAAGCTTAATAAAACAGTAAAGTCATATGTAATTTTCTTTGATTTTTTTTTCAAAATTGTTTATAGTGTTTGTGATTTCTTGATGCATATGAGTAGAGCAATAGCTGGCCTAGCATATACATCAATGAGATGTGTGTTGAAAAGGTGACTTGCATAGGATTTTAATATATGCATGTGTTTATGAACATTTGAGGACTTTTAAAAAAACATAGATTGTCCCTGCACCGTTATTGTACGTTACTTTACATTTATCTGCGGATATATTCCTGATATTAAAAATACTTAAACAATTCTATGTAGAATATTTTACATTGAAATGCTTAGACCTTATTTTATATAGAACAAAGAACAAAAACAGCTATAGAGTGAGATATGAATATATAATTCTGACATATTGTATTGCTGGGTGCATTCTTATTGGCAGTTCCAATGCCACCGGTCACTCTTGGAATACGTACATTAACTGGACATACACGTTGCCCTATCCATTCCATGTCAAAATGAACATTTTCAAGTACACAATATCATTTCCTTTCTACTTTTATTTATTAACACAGTCAGGTGCAAAACCCTTTTTTATACAATTACTTTTTTTCGATATCTCTCAGACAGATTATCGAATTCCCAATGCTGCGAGTCAGATATCCTTGTTTGCAATCTTCTTTTTTCCCTTCAACAAACACTTCGTATATACTTTTATCTCACTTCATAAGTGCATACATACATTGAATATGTCTACATTTACTCTTTTCCCTGGCCTGCACATTAGTCCTTCTCAAACTACCCAAAATAGCATAACAGACAGAGAGTCTTCACATTAGTGTACCACCAGTCTATTATATGTTAAAAACGAAGAAATTATAGCTTAAAAGCTACTGGTATAAGACATCCCTGATAAATTATCTTTAACCTGCCGGGAAAATTGCAATTCTAATATACAGTAGAACATCGATTGCTCGAACCCGACGGAACTGGACAAAATAGTTCGAGCTAAGGGTTGTCGAGCCAAGCATTGCTCAACATGATACCAAGTATGTACATGTATATACATCAAAATATGATTCCGGGCGGGACTAGATAAGTGGCTCGAGTTATGTATGGTGTTCCAGCCATCCGTGTTCGAACCAACGAAGTTCTACTGTATAAATGTAATCATTTTTAGTAAGTCACTTATTCAAATGATTATGACAACATCCGTAACTGACTAACTGTCACAAATGCAAATCTTTACAATAACTTAATTGACTTGTTTACAGGTAGAGACAATCATTACCCTCAACACTAACCTTGACCTTGGCTGCAGCTAGGAATGTCTTGATCTTGATATAAATGATTTTGCACATTGTATTGTTGAATATGTATTTTAAAACATACTGCGTGTTTCAATAGCATACTAACATGACATGATCTGTAAGAAACGTTTTGTGAATGGTTTAGTGTTTACCTCATTAAACATGAAACACTGGAAGGAATATAAAGTTTTAGATAATTGCGGTATTAGTAACCAAAGTAAAGGTATATGTTAATAAGCTGCGTAATATATCATCTATTCACATCTATTAGCTTACTAAATGACTTCAAAGGGATAAGCTGCAATTTCACTTAAAACTATTTTTGAAAAAGTATATATACTTATTATGTAAAGTTCCATTACCATAGCATATGTTAAGACTATTTTATTCCTTTGTTGAAAAAATGCATAACTCTTGTAAATAGTTGAAAAACATTATATTTGTCAATTCTTCGACAGCAAGTGCAACTCATATATTGATTCCGAGTTGTATCGGAATGATAGAACTTATTCCAAGTATATAAAGATGAATACAGTAGAACTTCGAGGGATCGAACCCAACGAGACTGAACAAATTAGTTCGACCTAAGAGTGTAAAAATACATATGTTGACTGAACCTAATTTCTAGTTCGACTCTTCCAGACATCGGTGTTCTAGCCATCGGAGGTAGAATTATATAATTTAAATAGTATTTCAGCCAGAACCAGATAAGTGATTAAAACCATGCGTGGTGTTCCAGCCATCCGTGTTCCAGGCAACAAAGTTCTACTGTTAATTGAAAATGGCCGAATGCCATGATAGCGGTCAGATTATCAAAAATGACACATGGTAGCTAAAAGGAATTTAGTTTACCTTTTTATATTGTTGTAATGATAGATATTAAATATAATTTAAAAATGATTCAGTGGTTTCTGTAGTTTGAAACATGTGTTGCCTTGGTATCCTCATCATCATTATATGTAAAATCGCAAATTTAACCTCTCACATGAGTACCTATTTCACATTGAATTTATGGAATGAGCAAGGTTAAATGGTACAATTCGAGGCTTATATTTCACCTAACGAGTTTCATAAATCCAATATGAAATAGGTACTGTTGTAAGCATTACTCACATTTGAGGTAGAAATAGACTTCTAAGCGACGGTCTGGCTACCTAGTAAACAGCATAATGTAGGTGTAATTCGGTTACTATTCATTGAAACAAATGCAATTAAAAGTAGTCCGTAAAGCAATTTTATTTTAGTAATCGTTTCTCTTAGATTTTATACTCGTTTTCTTTAAATCAATAACCAACAGCAACACACTTTATATAAGCAATAATCGTACCGATATCTGAAATCTAAAACAAAATCAGTTAGAAACAAAACACGCGATTACAATGCAACACCATACTGACGTCATATAGTACTGACGTCATATAGTACCAACGCCACAGTTCATATGTCGCGAACTTCTATGTTTTAACACGCGTGTTATGATGATTCGTGTTTAATTAATAGTCAGTGTCTCTGTCAACAATTAATAGACTTTTCTTTTTATTTTCTTGCTGTGACGCGAAGCTGCGTTTTACTTAGTTTACATGTACAATCGGAATGTAGGCCGACCTCCGTGAACTTGAGCACCGAAGACGCTATCCTTATTCATAGAGTTCGAGTTGTCCTTTGAATAGTATAATATATGCTGCTGAACGTTTGGAACATGTGGAATTGGCATGTTTGTGTCGTTTTAGTGTAAACTGTTGGATTCTCGTTGATGTGACAATAGTCATTCGCAGAGGTTATGTTTTAGTGACAGGATATTTGCATTATGTGATATTGCAAGAGGTTGTTTCATTCAAATTCTGAAGCAAATATTTTCCGGACCTGTGGTTTCTGGCACTGTGGTTTGTCAGTTTATTTTCTGTTGTCATGCTTGCCGCCATAGATTGGAGCTAGTTTACTCCGACGGCATTTCTCATGAACCATTAGTTACTGTACAGAGAACCAGGTAAGTGTTTAGTGCTTAGTTGTAGCAGCGATATATAAAAAAGTGTGTCGGCCCGGAAAAGTTCAATGATCTCTTCTGAGCATTCTATGATTCATTGATAACATGCACCAGGCATTTGAAAGTATCTGCTGTATTTGCCCAACTTCTCTTCTCAGAAGAGACGAACATTCAAGTTTCGGATTGCCGTCGCTTCCGGTACAATAGTCATACATATAGTTATACTCCGCTTCAAACTTTATTTCTATCCATATCACATGTATAGTTTGACCAGAATAGCGAATCGGCGAAACACTATTTCAGTCACAAAGACCATGGCTTTCCCATCAATAAGCACTGAATTAGCAACTTTAAATTAGGAAAATTAGGTCAACCATTTTTGTATTAATTATTTGACAGCGCGTATGAATACATCGGTGTTGTGAATCGTAAGTGATATTACACTAGGTTAATGTAAAAAAAATTGTCGTGGGTTTCCTGCAGCGGAAGTTATGTGATAAATAATGTTTGGCTGTTTAGCGTCGCTTTTATTGTTTAGTCATATTTCGACAGTGTCTACTTGACACAGTTTTCTAAACGTTGCCAGACTTGAGCATCACACCACAGACGCACGGTATGATACCTCATCAAGTCATTATACTGACACCGGGCCGATACATGGTTTGTGCCTGTTGCTACCAACGTTAACCTGCCATGATGCTCAGTAGTGACGGGGCGTCCCCCCTGGGCTTAGCTTTATTCTAATCATCACTATCCTTTAATTGTTAAGGTCGAATATTCGGGTCCCTATAGTAAAAACAATATATGAGAAAGTTTGCCAGTTACTTGGATGTAGGTTCTACTTAGATTTCTTCTGACTTCTTCCTGCATCAGTACAATTGAATCTGTATGCCATATATAACCTGAAATGTGTTCAAAATGGCATCCAACTTCATATATATACTATGGTTTTTAACGCAACACGTTTGGACTGGACGGACAAGTTACATACATGAGCTGATAGCTTTATATGAGTAGGATCAAGTTAAGGATACATGACTACTCACATGCTTTATAAAGGACATATTTAGAAACCCGTTGGATCATAAAGATACAGTGATCTATTTCATACAAAGAGATATGTTGGGAGAATTTAAACCTACCACAGCTGTGTACATGACCTCGCTCTTTTACCTAGTTGTAATATTAGGAAGTTAAAGTAAACCCGCCGATTACTATGCATGTATGCATGTGTGTTTGTTTCCGGTATATTTGTTCTTTCGCTTGCATATGTATTTCTTTATGTGAGAAAATATAGTTAGGCTTGTGTTAGTGTATTATTAGTTAAACATATTTATATATATATATAGAAATTACACTTTTGCGACATACATGTAGTTACCTTTTCCTTAAGTATACTCATTTGTTATTAAAACAACCCATACAACGGGGAGTATATTAATTAGGATCCCGAAAAATGAAGTTTCCTTTTAAAAGAATTGATACGAACATAGGTTTGAAAGTGTATTTAAGGGAACAGATCGGACTTGTGTTAAAGAAACCTGTGGCTCAACCAATTTTCGTGTTGAAATAAAATGTGTTTAACTAAACTATTACTGCTTGGTTGTATTCAATAGTAACTGTCCGGCCGAAGCATGCTGTGGAGATTATAGGTTGTGTCAGTAAAAGCATATATGATGCTGACCACATATATGCATAGGATTCATAAATATATTTATCTTCGGGTTGGAAGTTGTTATACAGAGGTCACGGTTATTGACTGAACTAAGATGCTCAGTCATGCAGATAGGCGGGAAAAAAATTCTCGTGCGTTTCAACTGACTTGAAACTATCTCGCGTCATTCGACAGTTCGACAAGGCAGAGTACACATCATTTTGTAACAAGTATTACGATGACCGAAGAAAATTCACAACCTCGTGTTTCAGATTTAATTGTAAATTCAGAAGATGACCGAATCGAGAAGTTTATTCAACGAACAGAGTTCTTTGCGACGCTGGGAATCCCATCACAGAACATACAGGAAATTCTAGAAGTGCTTCGTCGGCTACACGCAAGGTTAGCCCTCAGGGGGAGAAGTTTTTGAAGCATTTGATCTATTCCGAACATATTTTGACCCGCATATAGGAGATTTGAAAAACGAAATAGCAAATAAGTTTATTACAACAACGTCTAAAGAGAGTGACAATTTCAAGAACATTTCACATAAGCATCAGTTTGTCTTTAACTCGGAGATAAAATTAGGATAAGAGAATATTGTATCACGTGCTGCAGACACAAAGTTTGTCAGACAGACGGCTTTGGATCTAGTTTAGAAAATTAATTGCAGTAATAAGATCATTAAGGTAGCTGATAAATCCCCTCGGGGCTGTGCCACCGTTAGAGGGTACGATACCCGCTCTCTTGGAAGTGATAGTGACGACGAGAAAAAGTTGAAAAGCGCAGAATCCAGAGCCGTCAAAAAGTTTAAAACTTCTCACACTAAACAGTATGCTTCTTCACACTCTTTCTCTGATTTCATGCGGGCTTCTCTGTATGGCGGCAAGACGGCACCTGCCGGAAACAACTCTTCATTCTCGTCACGTGGTCAATCAGTTCCCGCCAATCCTGGGAATTCAAGAGAGTATTCCTTTCGTCCGAAACGTACCGCAAATCCAAGAGACGTCTGCTTCAGCTTTGAAAGGACGGGGCATTTCAGAGCAGATTGCACGTTTTCAAACAGCACGACAAGATTCACTATGCCATCATCAGAAAGCAGAAGAACTTCAATTCCCTTGAGTGCCCATAAATGGTAAGTATTATTTGACTCTGTTTGAACATGATCGGTTCTTTGAATTACAAGAAAGGAAATATTCTATGTCTTCAGATTCAGGACAGTACAATGTTAAAGGAAAACTGAAAAGCAAAATTAGTTTCTGGGAACATATCGGAGCAAATCCTGATATTTTAGATGCTGTAAGATTCGGGTATAAAATTATTTTTCTTTCTACTCCTGAAAGCTCTTTTTCTAAAAATAACAAATCTGCAGAAGAAGATATAGATTTCGTAGAAAGCTCTATTACTGAAATGTTACAGTGTCGGTATATTGCTGAAACGCCTTTCAAACCACATATTGTCCTCTGAGTGTATCAGTTAATAAAGAGTGAAAGAAAAGGCTTATTTTAGATTTACGCATTGTTAATATTTGGAAAGAAAAAATTACATTTGAGGACTTGAAGAAAGCATTCGACTATTTTGAAGAAAATTCTTATTGTTTCAAGTTTGACCTATCTAAAGGATATTACCATATAGATATTTTCCCACCGCATCAAACATTCCTGGGGTTCTCGGTAAAGGGGAAATACTTCTGTTTAACTGTAGTCCCTTTTGGTTTGAGTTCTTCCCCTTTTATTTTTACCAATGTGTTGAAAGAGATGGTTAAATACTGGCGTAGTAACGGCATAAAAATTGTTATGTTTCTAGATGATGGATGGGGTACAAATTCACATTATGAAAGTACGCTTTTAGATGCTAAATTCATTAGAACTAGTTTAGAATCTGCAGATTTTGTAATTAATGTTGAAACATTTATTTGGCCGCCAGTAAAACAAATTGTAATTCTGAGAGATTTTGTATTTCTATTACTAATAGAAGGGCAGACAGTCTGAAACAGTCAATAAACAATGTGTTTGACAATCTTCCTTTCGTGTCAGCTAGACAATTGGCTGTATACACAGGTAAAATTGTGTCCATGGTGCAAGTTATTAGAAACTTGGCACGTTTATTAACATGGTTTCTGTATATGGACGCTAATCTTGGGATTTCAAATATAAGCTTTCGGCAGAAGATTTGTGTATATCTCAGTTAAAATTCTGGCATGAAAATATTTAAAGCATAAATTGTAGGCTTCTCAAAAATTACACACTTACTTTAACTATTGTCTATTCTGATGCTAGCGATGTTGCTTGTTCAGCTTATATATATAGTCAAGTACTAACGTTTTCAGAAATTCATTGCCCGCTTAAGTAATAGATCAGTGAATGGGTTTTCTGATTCTCAAAACTGTGTACACATTATAAAAGTTTGTAGTACCAAACCTGACCTACATACGGAGTCTTTAAAAATATTCAATATGTGTCTGTATCATCATATCGATCTAGAAATTCAATGGGTACCGAGAAAAGAAAAACAGATAGCGGATAATGTAAGCAAAATTCATGATACTGATGAATGGGAGGTAATTCCAGATTTCTTCAATTTTATGAATTCACTGTGGGGACCTTATGAAATTGACAGGTTTGCTAGTTCAGAAAATCGCTAGTTCAGAAAAAAGTTTTTAGATACAATTCAAAGTTTTATGATTTTCAAACGGAAGCTGTAGACTGTTTCACGAAAACTTTGGAAAATGATAATAATTGGCTCGCTTCATCAATATATTTGGTCAATAAAACTGTTCAACATCTTCTTTCATGTAAAGCCCATGCTACCAGGATTTTACCCAAATAGCCCAGTTCTGCATTTTGGCCTACTTTATTCAAACCATGTGATGAAAAACAGGATTACGTACGTGATATTTTGGAACTTAATAAGGGACATTTTTAAAAAATCAATGTCTGGTACTTTTATCTTTAGTTTTAGAAGATTTTCCATTAAGGCGCTTGCAGTCAGATTCTAGCATTTGATTAATGCACAGTTACGCAGTTTAGTCCCAGTTGGAAAGCTTAATATGTATATATTTACGGACAGTTGTGCCGTTTCGTCCCAGCGGGACAGTTAAATTAGTTTAAGGTGCAGTTTATAGTTATGCACAGTGGTGCAGTTTAGTCCCAGTGAGACAGTTAAATCAGTTTAAGTTGCAGTTTATAGTTATTCATAGTGGTGCTGTTTAGTCCCAGTGAGACAGTTAAATCAGTTTAAAGTGCAGTTTATATTTATGCACAGTGGTGCAGTTTAGTCCAAGTGAGACAGCTTAATATGTATATATTTATGCACAGTGATGCAGTTTAGTTCCAGCGGGACAGTTAAATTAATTTAAGGTGCAGTTTATATTTATGCACAATGGTGCAGTTTAGTCCCAGTGAGACAGTTTAATTAGTTTAAGGTGCAGTTTATATTTATGCACAGTGGTGCAGTTTATTCCCAGTGAGACAGTTAAATTAGTTTAAGGTGCAGTTTATATTTATGCACAGCGGTGCAGTTAAGTCCCAGTGAGACAGCTTAATATGTATATTATTATGCACAGTGGTGCAGTTTAGTTCCAGTAGGACAGGACAGTTAAAACAGTTTATATTCATGCAAAGTGGTGCAGTTTATAGTTATGCACAGTGGTGCAGTTTAGTCCAATTGGGACAGTTTAATATGTATATATTTAAGCATAGTCGTGCAGTTTAGTTCCAGTTGGACAGGACAGTTAAAACAGTTTATATTTATGCAAAGTGGTGCAGTTTATATTTATGCACAGAGGTGCAGTTTAGTCTCAGTGGGACAGTTAAATCAGTTTATAGTAATGCACAGCGGTGCAGTCTAGTCCCAGTGGGAAAGTTAAATCAGTATTTATTTATGCACAGTGGCGCAGTTTACTCCCAATTGGACAGTTAAATACGTGTATATTTATGCACAGTGGAGCACTTTAGTCCCAGTGGGACAGTTAAATACTTTTATATTTATGCAAAGAGGTGCAGTTTTGTTGAACTTGCTTATGTAAGATCATAGTAAACGATGTAACTTTATTCATGTTAATAGGAATTATAAACACACTTTAAGGTGAACGAAATCAAGTTTGGTAGAGAAAAAGAGTTAAAATGAGTGCAAATGTAGTTGTATATATTCTATAACAATGTATTTAAATAGATTATTTAGCGCTTTCAATGCTCTTTAATATCTATCAAGAATTATGTTTACCGTCAGTATTCAATTTTTGTTTAACAAAACTTTATCTTTTCCTTATAGTTTTTTACGTCTGACAGATATATTTAAAGCAGGACGCTGGCAACAAATATATTCTGAGAATTTACACCTAGATTTACAGATGTATAAAGAGAAACTGAAGGATTTGGTTAAACATTCAAAGTATGAGAACACTTATAAAACCTTAGATTGTTATTTCAAATCATTTTGTAATTGGTGTAACAAGTAAAAAATTTGTCCACTTCCTGCGTCTGAATTTCACGTTGCTTTGTATTTAACATTTGTGAAAGATTCGGAACCTTCCGGTTAAAAAATTAACGCTATTATATATAGTATTTCATGGGCTCATTAGATAGCTGGGTTTCAAGACCCTTGTAATTCAACTTTTTTAAAATCAGTTAAGGAAGGCATTTTACGTACAACAGGCAAACCTTCACAACGAAAGAAACATTTTTCTGTCGAAGATAAAACGAAATTAGTGGACAAATTTGGGTCTTTTTCTCGTCAATTTAAGGTTCATTACTTGGGTTACTTGTGTTTAATCAGTTTTGCAGGATTTCTGCGGTTTGATGAGTTGGTCAATCTCAGAAAAAGTGACATAAGTTATAGTCATGACCATGGTTAAATTGAACTTAACATACTGTCAAGCAAAACGGATCAAAAGGAAAAAGGAAGTAAAGTAGTCATTGCTAGAACGGGGAAGAACACTTGTCCTATTATGTATTAAGATAAATATCTTGAGTTAGGGGACTCCTGTCACACCTCAAGTGAATATCTTGTTAGAAATTTAATTTTTTCTAAGAAGCTCGGAAAACATGTTTTAATGAAAGGAAAACACATTTCATATTCAAGATCGAGAAAATTCTCTTACAAAACTTATCGTTGTTAGGTTAAGATAAAATATTGTATGGCTTACATTCATTTAGATCAGGGGGCGCCACTAGTGCACCTTGTGCAGGTATACCTAACCGTTTATTTAAAAAAACACGGTAGGTGGAAGTCGGATAGTGCTAGATATGTAAGGGAATCAAACGAAGTAGAAGCAAGTGTTTCCCTAAACTTGGGAATATAATCTTATATTTTCGTATGTTATAACCTACTGGTTATATAATTAACCCGTTCTTTTTCTGTCGATAGTATAAAACTTTGCCTTGTCGGTACTACTCCTATAATGTCTTTGTTATTTAATTAACAAACTTGAAATAAGATTATGTTTGGATGAAATGAAATGAAAGTAAAATATAAATATATTGATCTTCGGGTTTGGAAGTTGTTATATAGAGGTCATGGTTATTGATTGAACTAAGATGCTCAGTCAAGCAGATAGGCAGGAAAACATTTACTCGTGTGTTTCAACTGTTTTGAAACTATCTTGCGTCATTCGGCAGTTCGACAAGGCAGAGTACACATCACTTTGTAACTAGTACCCACCCATTTGATAATTGAAAATTGTAATAAATGTCTGTGTCTTTAACCATATTTTTATTTTGTTACAGAAATGATTTTCTGTTGTCATAAGAACGTGAGACACGGTGTACGAGTTTATTCAGAATGTTTGGAACAGTGGTATTTGACAATGATACAAGAGATCTATACTGATCTTAATTTCTATTTTCAATGAAAGTGTTAAGTAACATTAATGCTATTGTATCATAATGGCACTATAACTTTTTTTCTCGACCACTGATCATGTTTGAATGAAAATGTGTATAACCAGATTTAAAAAAACTTTGCCTTATCGGTACTACTCCTATAATGTCTTTGTTATTTAATAAACAAACTTGAAATAAGATGATAAATGCTTTATGTTTGGATGAAATGACATGAAAGTAAAACATAAAACGCTAATATAAGTCGTCCATTTTGTGCTGTTACGTTTAATTGTTTCATCTGTTGATATTGAATCTGTTTACGTTTTCAAAATTGTTATTATTCTTGAATGATCAATGTAAATATGTGCTCATCCTCATCTAATGTGTTTAAAATGCATTCATTCATATGTATTTTGGTAGTTTTGTTGAAAAGTAGCCTTTTCAATATACTTACTTTTCTATAAGAGTTTCTGAAGCGTTGTGTTTCTTAAAGCGTACCTGTATGAAAATCTGTATTAAAGGTAACGATAACAGTTAAACGTTTCTCGTATTCTAAACCCTTCACATTGTTAAATCTAGTAGTAGTGCCTTTAAAGGCGTCTCATCTTTCTTTCATTCTATTATGAACTGTTTTGATATTTTCATATTTATATTACATATTTTATGGTGATGATTGTCTCTCTGGTATTGTAATTTTACATTGGTATAAATGAATAAATAGGTATTGTTTTACAGGACATCCATACACATCTACAAATCCGTTTTGAAGTTGTCTCGGAATAACACAGGACGTTTAGCAAACTTAAGAGTACATGATACCTGTAGGTATGGCAAGTATAAATGACTGGTTTAATTGAAATGCATTGCTTTAATAAAAGATTTCTCATGCTTATAAAAGATTTGGATGCAAGTGATAATTGGCTAAGCGGTAAGCAGTTCTATATTCGAATCTGAAACATCTGTTGCTTACCGCCATATCTTCCACAATTATGTTGCTTATTTAGCTTCGTATATACACTGGTTGATCAGAAATATTAAAGCGAAACTATTTCATTTTTTCTAACATGTGTTATGGATACTGGTACTTGAGTGCATATGGATGTGTGTATTACTAAGTTACGTCATACTGAAAGGTTCGTCGCATGCATGCCAGATAAATATAGTTGACACTAACCGCTTGCATAGTGACAATATGACCTAAGAAAATGTGGAAAAATTAAAAGATTTTATATTTAATTTATTCGCTATGCAAGAAAGATACTCAATATTCATTGTTGACTTGTTCGTTTCGGACTGAAAGCAGCACCCCATTATAGTCCGTAGAACGGACCCTCTCCGGACTGGGTCCGTTAAATAGCAATGTTGGGAAAGCCAAATTTGAGCACATTGATTGGTCAGCTGATTGATCATTTTCTATTTTTACATTGGGGATTAATAGACCTGATTCAAAATATATCAAGAGCAGGGATAGAATGACCTCTTCGACGCACTGCTCTATCCGAACCCCAAGCCCATTTTATATTCTAATACTCAAACACATGAAGATGACGAGTTTGGCCTTTAAACAAATACACAATACACATTTAATATGGTTCGTACCTTTTATTGAATATTCTAGGTTTGTTTTCCATTTAGGTAGCAACTTTTATCGTTATGATTTGATACACGGGTTTGTTCCGGCAAATAATATACATACATATATCCAGGTCGTCACGGTTTTCACATTTCTAGGTAAGGCGTGTGTTTACTTTATTTCATAAACATGTAATAAAGTGTGTCCTCCACTTTTGCAGTGCTTATTAATATTAGAAGGAATAATTTGATGGTAGGTTTAAAAATATAGGGTAGGTACGGTAACGTTAAACAGAAACATATCTCGTTTATGGATACCCAGGCTGGAAAAGGGGTCCATATATTGGTGGTGGATGTCCTTGGTATTTTGACGACGGTTGCCGTTCATAAGGGACTTTAGGGAGTCCAGTTCCGTTTGGTCGTGGGGTATAACCATTATGGGGAGGAGGAGGGTTCGGTGGGTAAGGTGTGGTTGGATATTTTGGGTGTGGTGGTGTTAATGGAGTTGGAATTTGTTGCGATGATGGGGTTGTTGTGTATGGTGGTGTGGTATACTGAGTATAGGGAGGAGGAGGGTTTGGCGGGTAAGGTGTGGTTGCATATTTTGGGTGTGGTAGAGTTGGATATTTTGGGTATGATGGGGTTGTTGTGTAAGGTAGTGGGGTATACTGAGTATTGGGAGGAGGAGGGTTTGGCGGGTAAGGTTTGGTTGGATATTTTGGGTGTGGTGGTGTTGGTGGAGTTGGATATTGTTGGTATGATGGGGTTATTGTGTATGGTGGTGGGGCATACTTAGTATGGGGAGGAGGAGGGTTTGGCGGGTAAGGTGTGGTTGGATATTTTGGGTCTGGTGGTGTTTGTAAAGTTGGATATTGTTGGTATGATGGAGTTGTTGTGTAAGGTGGTTGGTCATACTTAGTATTGGGAGGAGGAGGGTTTTGCGGGTAAGGTGTGGTTGGATATTTTGAGTATGATGGGGTTGTTGTGTAAGGTTTCGGGGTGTACTGAGTATGGGGAGGAGGAGGGTTTGACGGGTAAGGTGTTGTGGGATAGTTTGAGTGTGGTGGAGTTGGATATTTTGGGTATGATGAGGTTGTTGTGTAAGGTGGTGGGGTATACTGAGTTTGGGGAGGAGGAGGATTTGGTGGGAAAGGTGTGGTTGCATATTTTGGGTGTGGTGGTGTTGGATATTTTGGGTATGATGGGGTCGTTGTGTATGGTGGTGGGGTATACTGAGTATGGGGAGAAGGGTTTGGCGGGTAAGGTGTGGATGCATATTTTGGATGTGGTGGTATTGGTGGAGATGGATATTTTGGGTATGATGCGGTCGTTGTGTATGGTGGTGGGGTATACTGATAATGGGGAGGAGGAGGGTTTGGCGGGTAAAGTGTGGTTGGATATTTTGGGTGTGGTTGTGTTGGTGGAGTTTTATATTTTGGGTATGGTGGGGTTGTTGTGTAAGGTGGTGTGGTATACTGAGTATGGGGAGGAGGAGTGTTTGGCGGGTAAGGTCTGGTTGGATATTTTGGGTGTGGTGGTGTTGGTGGAGTTGGATATTTTGGGTATGGTGGGGTTGTTGTGTAAGGTGGTGTGGTATACTGAGTATGGGGAGGAGGAGTGTTTGGCGGGTAAGGTGTTGTTTGATATTTTGGGTGTGGTGGTGTTGGTAGAGTTGGATATTTTGGGTATGGTGGGGTTGTTGTGTAAGGTGGTGTGGTATACTGAGTATGGGGAGGAGGAGTGTTTGGCGGGTAAGGTGTGGTTGTATATTTTGTATGCGGTAGTGTTGGTGGAGTTGGATATTTTGGGTATGATGGGGTTGTTGTGTAAGGTAGTGTGGTATACTGAGTATGGGTAGGAGAGGTGTTTGGTGGGTAAGGTGTGGTTAGATATTTTTGGTGTGATGGTGTTGGTGGAGTTGGATATTTTGGGTATGACGGGGTTGTTGTGTATGGTGGTGGGGTATACTTAGTATTGGGTTGAGGAGTGTTTGGTGGGTATGGTGTGGTTGGATATTTTGGAGGATATGTTGGAGGTTTTGTAACGTACGAGGGTTTAACATTTTTCGGGTATTGTGAATTGTTGATATAAGATGGTGGAGTGTTGGATGTATACTGTGGTGGTGGAGTTGACGGTCGATATTGTGATGGAGGATCGATATTGCAACCTCTTTCTTTAGCGGTTAACAGATCAAATATCAAAGTGTCTTCTTTCTTGGCATCCGCATTTTCGCATGGATCTGACTTGAAAACCGATGGTACATTACTTGGAGGATTCTTTAAACACCATTGCTTTTCATAGTCCAATAAATCTTTGATTGCTTTTGCGTTTTTGGTATAAGGAATTTCTTTTCTAACCATCTCACCTGCAAGATCATAAACTGTCCTAAGATCTGGCGGTGGCATCTGCGGGCAGTTTGTAAAATACGGCATGATATCACAGTATTGTTTATCGCCATATGTTACGTTATATTGCAGCCCTGGAAGAATGTCTTTCTTCAATTGATTTAAACAAGCGTTGTCTATCGTGGACTTCACCGCAGTTTCATACTCATTGGCAACATATTTAATTTCAGTTATATTTTCTACTTTCGGAAGTCTTGTATAAGGAATACACAGACCGTCGTTACTGCAGTACAATTCTCCGCTTTTGCCACAGTCGTTTTGACACGAAGGAGAGTCATCATATGAAAACCAGTAACCATTCCACCAATCAGCGCTTCCATCGATGTTTTTCAAAAATGGCATATTACCCATTGGTGAGTTACGATAGTGACTGGGTTTGTCTACCATGGCATCCACAGGATAGTCCATAGAAGGATCTACACTGCATTTGTTTCTCTGTCGTTTTTGGAAATCGTCCCAAAGATGGTCTATAAAGGCGTGGTGCATATAGAATAACGGATCCATCGGTGCTCTGCCTGTTACCATTGTGCCGCCTACATAGTTATGCACATTGTTGTGTAGCCCTTCCAATCTTGGCCAGAATTGCTAGAGAACAGATTAAGAAAGTGTTATAAGATTCAATGAAATTGTAAAATGTACCGATAGGTAGTAACATTTGATTTGAATATTTGGTAGAGCCCGTGGGTCAGTGGTATGGCACCATACTCATGATCTGAGGGTCGTGGGTTTGATCCCCCTCCTCCCACCCCCACCTCCCTGTCATCTGTGGTATAATTTAGCAAGACACTTTTCGGCATTTTATAACCCAGGAAGTCCTTGAGCGTGATTTGAATAAGTTGTTAGGACTTGTTCCGCAATCGAAGTAAAATAAAGAAGTTAAAAACTAACTGCATATTTAGTGTAACATGTATGCTTTCGAGGGTTAACAGACTATTAATTAACCAAACTACTCTTTCCTTGGATCCTGGAAGGTTAACCACTCTCCGAGCTCATTATCTCCGCAAGTAACTGATAACTTTCTCACTTGAATCGGTGGTGAGAAACAAATGACAATGAAACGTAATGTCGTATATCAATCATCATGAAGACTATTGTCGCGCCGGGATTCAAACTCATGACCACTGGATCGAAAGTCAAACGCGCTAACGACTGAACTAACGGGTCCGTCAGATAAATCGATAACACATAAACTAAAGAAGAACAGAAAACTGCATAATCTGCATTTGTGAGTTTTTTAGGATATGTTATGAACCGTTCAACACCTCTCTTATCCCCATTGGTTTTGGCGATATTCTATATTTGAACATGATTGAATAAGTTTGATGAATGCAAGAAAGAGTAACAGCATCGGAGCGAATGCGGTCTACCTGATCCGTTGACCTTTTTCTTTAATAATCTCAACCTGAGAGGTTTAAAAATCATGACCAGTCTTTATTTGTTTCTACATTAATTATAGTTTCCATTAATTGAATGAAACAATGTCAGCTTCAAAGAAAACAATAAGTTCATATTTTAAAACATTCCATTTGAATTCGACAGATCAAGCTCGAAGTCTTCCTAGGTAGAACTAGTACTTTGATATACAAATGTTTCATGATTTGGTAGGGAATATATTGTTGTTCTTAGTATTCATCATATATACAAGCCTTTTGTTACACCAAAATGTTTTTAAGATGTTGTTTACTTCAGTAACTTACAAAATTATCTCCAAATTGACTGGTTTTTCATCTTATATGTTTTCATAATCAATAAAACAATATTGAATGAATCCAGACTAAAATCAGGATATCATGGCGGCTGTCTTATTTTGAAGTTTCTAAGTATTTAAGTATATACTAAAATGAATTGTTTAAACAGAAGCGTGCCGTTTTATTCCATGCCGATAAGAGACATTTTCACAGCTACATGTATATATCACTAATAAATCAGTAAGACAATCCTTGTTTTACATTATACAAATTATTAGAACATAGCTATTACTAGTCTTCGTTAATATTAACCAATTTGAAAGCTAAATTTTATAGCAATATTGAACATAAAAACCTATTTATAGATACGCTTGCATAGATGCTCGTTTAAAACAGCATTTATTAAACGGTTTGCAAAGATATAGTAACATTCCTGTCAAAGATATAACATTCCTGTCAATGATAAGTAACATTCCTGTCAATGATATAGTAACATTCCTGTCAATGATATAGTAACATTCCTGTCAAAGATTTAGTAACATTCCTGTCAATGACATAGTAACATTCCTGTCTAAGATATAGTAACATTCCTGTCAATGATATAGTAACATTCCTGTCAATGATATAGTAACATTCCTGTCAATGATAAAGTAACATTCCTGTCAAAGATATAGTCGCATTCCTGTCAATGATATAGTTACATTCCTGTCAAAGATATAGTAACATTCCTGCCAATAAACTTCAATAACAAAAGTGATATACTTTTTATCGCGATACTCAGAAAAACGCTATTTGTTCCTTTATTACTCCATCTCTAGAGACAGATTTATTTTTCACATGATATGATACTAGCCAAGTTATGTTTTATTAACACTACTAGACCTAGAACTATCCTCTACATGCTGAACGCCAAGCCAGGAAGCTTTACATGCCACTTTTTAAGTCTTTGGTAAGACCCGAACGGGGATCAAACCCACGACATTCCGCATGCGAAGCAGATGCTCTACCATTACAACACCGTTGCGGTTTTAACTGTCTAAATAAATTAAAATATATTTGGTACATTTTTACTCAAACAATAAGAAACCTACTAACATTGGCCAGATTAATGTCCCCTTACAACATAACAAGAGAGTTATGCTACGCGTATATACTGACTGGATTAATTTGAATCAAGTAGATATACAAGTTTTATAATACTCAGCAGAACCCAGCATATTTTAATTTTGACAACTCGTTTGATAAATTCAATAATAAATATGAACGCATAGATATAAGATCGTAAATATACCTGAAATGTACAAGGGTCAACATTTATTGTGTCTTGTATATGCTTTTCAGATATTGTTTCCCCCTTCTCTGCGACCAATCGTTCAAGAACTTCCCCATTCGAATATTTCCAAAAGGCACTTGGACCGCGAATGACCTTCCCAGCACGTGTACCTAAATACGACATAAACTTAACCTCAGCAATATTGAATTTACGTACTATTACTTTGCCTATAAATTATTACTTTGTAGGCCAATGAATTTACCAATTCATATTTGTTCTTTTTTTTAAAAATTAAAAGGGGTTTAACGCCATTTTCAACACATTTCAGATTAAATATAGCATTACCAGTTTTACTGGTGGAGAAAGACCCCAGACTGAGTCAGACTGAGTAGAACCACCATCCTTCCACAAGTTACTGGAAACTTTCTCACATAACGATTTTGGAGCGAGAGAGCCTTGAACCTCCGATCTTAACGGTGAGAAGTAAGTGATATTAAGACGGCGCCTTACACCACTTGGCCACGGAGCACCCTTATAAATAATATGATCAGAAAAAAATATCCCCTTGTAAACACAAAAAAAACACAAATAAGAAATGATTAAAACAATGTAAATTATTTTAGATCGAAACTCAAACGTTTTATTCTATAGCGAACACAATCGACACGCTCCAGGACGATTTAAACTATAAAATCAGGAATTTATAAAGCACTTATATTTTACTTAATTTTTTATAATAAAGAGTGACCTTAAAATGTTAAACACGTTTTTAATGCCGGACCATGCCACAACAGCGCCTAAGCTAATGCTACAACACATTTCTATACAGTAATGATGATATAAAGTAACTTAATCTTACCCATTTGACTGTCGCTCCATAACCCCGAGGCGACCCCAGTAATTTGCATACTGTAGATTAAATTGTTTTCAAGATAACTACCCCAGTAAGGTAGGTACACACTATCGTCTATAGAACGCAATGCCTCCTCGAAGCTAGGAAAATGAAGAATACAAATATAGTAAGAACATTTTTTGTGATTGGTTGTTATGTTAACCAAAAATAGTTTCTCCTTAAATTATAAAAATGACTGGTGAAGCTATTTTTGTGAAGATACAAAATTATACATTGCAGTTATTTTAAACCTCTTTTGCCGCTTCTTGA
This sequence comes from Panopea generosa, assembly GCA_029582155.1. Classification (NCBI taxonomy): domain Eukaryota; kingdom Metazoa; phylum Mollusca; class Bivalvia; order Adapedonta; family Hiatellidae; genus Panopea; species Panopea generosa. Next base: position 16,880,230 of record CM055900.1, on the reverse strand, counting down.
AATTCTCTTAAAAGGACAGACGGATAAATGCTTTGCCAGGACGATGCTTCACAAGCTAGACCAAATGCTTGATAAATTAGATATGGAAATGAGAATTTTTTTAAAATAAACAATTTTCTTCATGATATCCAAATGTAAAATAGTCCAATAATTCAAACATATAAATAAATTAAAAGGATACGTGTGCTTAAAATGAGCAAACTCGCAAAAACAGTTATTGAGATTTTATTTAGTTTTTGTCTCATCGTTTAAACAGAACAGAGAGAACGGAAGACGAACGATAGACGGACGTAAGACGGATACAGGGCGATATCAAACACTCAGGTCGAATTGAATAAATTATCGTGAATTTAATCCGGTAAAGCACAATTGCAATAATCTGAATAGAAATGTAGTTTAATGACGTTTCCTGAACTTAACTTTTCCTAAGCACAAAGTATACATCGATGAACGATTCTTCATGAAGCTCAATCAAATGAAAGGATACTATTAAATATGTGTATGATGTTATATACAACAAACAAAATTTATAAAAGGCCCCGTTTTTTATTTTATGATTTAATCACATCTTATCAATATTAAGACATCTTTTGACACATTCTATTTGAGCTGTTCTCATACAATTTATTGGAAATTAACAAGTAATTCACTCGTAACATAAAAGGATGCCGCCCTTATAACACAAAGTCGTAAAAATCAGTAGCGGCGTCGTTCATCTATTTCAAACCTCATCAGGTCACCTTCCTGCGGCAATAATAGCACGTCATCTCACCAACGTAGTATCGTTGAAGTTACCGTGTGGACTATTCGCCCATGTCTGAATCGTGTCACCATCCTGTTGTTTGTGTAGTAGCTATTATTGCCGCATGAGTGACTTGTTGTCATATTTATATGTTGTTGTTTTTTTGTTAGTAAAACTTGTTGTATAAACTTTATCATAAGTAAAACCAGGAAAATAAAATTCAATTTAGATTACCTCCCTTACAGTAGTTATATTTTTTGAAGAGTGATAATAGTTTCCTTAATATCTTTACAAGAAGTTATTGACATTGTTTACATTAATCTAATAGAGTAAAACTAGTTGAGAAGTTGACCTGACGCCAGCTGTCAATCAAACAAGTCGAAACTCGATTTCGGTTGTTATAACTACATTTTCCATAGACAAACCAAAGTAGAGGTCTCAAAGTAAAAGGACTCATAGTAAACACTACATTGTATTACACTGTACAGTCCAATCTGTCTTAAGCAGCCAGTCAAGGGAGTAAGAGGCATTTTAACACATGTTGCTTCACACTTGTTAATTTGCTTTGAGAGAATATACATTGGAAACAGAAACTGCGACTGTTTAAAGGTAATGGCTGCTTAATGGGCGGTACCGCTGAAACAGATGTCACCAGAGGTTGGAGTGTTAGTCGCTGTCGCATCAGGTTAAGTTTGAGTAAAAAAAAACTTTTTCAAATATATAAATCCATATTTCCTTGTATTTTTTAAATACGTGTTAATCATTTGTTGCAGATCATGAAAACGAATATCAGATAATCATACTGGGTATATACAATTCCACCCCTGCATTATGTGGATATCATAAATGCATATGCGTCATGCCGTTATATACGTTTTCATAATGTAGTGTACACATTTATAAAACTTGTCGTTTGTCCATTTGAACTGAATTTTGATGTGGTCAACATTAGCTGTGGTTAACATGACATATGCGTTTCTTAATCCCTCTTTGCGAGAATAAAGTGGCCAGGTGCCCAATTAGGAGCAGATAATGTGAATATTATTGATTAAAATGCGAAATTATACCTTAATATTCATGCAGATATAGCAATAACTTAATATTAAAACGTACCATATTATTTAAGCTTTCACGGATTTAGTAATGGAAGTATTTGATTGCTGGTACTTACTATGATATAAATGCTCTATGCCAACCGAGGAAGGCAGGGCCATTATGTGCCTCTAACATCGTTCTATCGTGCAAATCAGCAAAACACGCAATCAAACCCATCTGTATGTAAAAATCACATTATGATAAAGGAAGGCACGTAAGTGATATAATCTCGTACATGTTACAAATATTAGTTGTATTTCAATATACATCAGCTCATACATGTTAACTTTCAACTATGATATATTTAAGTAAATTCAAAGAGTTGCAATTTAAAGACGATGACACTGACTGTGACATATACAAAAATACTTATGATACGTGATACGAGTGTTTTGCAACATACACATATTGCTTCGGTCGCATTTGTAAAAGTATAGTTTGGCGTGGTTATACCTAATTATGTCGTCGTGATCAAGTTTTGCAGTCTTGACAACAGTCAAAACGATAATACGCGACATGGTCTCCTTTTTATTCCTCGAATTGCATTTAGCTTGATTGCGTGTATGTTATATATGCAAGCTGCAGCAAATGGTACAATATTACATAAAGGATGTAATTGCTAAAAGTGTTTCGTAAAAGACAAACGCTACAATAATATCAACCAAATCAGGATGAATTGTGTTGATTAAAGCCTGGTTATCGTACTTTCAAGGTCTTGGATTACTGCCTAATTTAATGAAGTGACGATATGCTGCGTCTGCCAGTATATATCATATATATTTGTTTTGTTTTGCTAATTTATAACGACTGTCCATTTATATATACCTGATACATTTCATTAAGAGCTGCATGGAACCTGTTTCTTTCATCAACTGTCAGGGTCCGGTATTCCTTTCGAATTCTATGACCCGTTGGTGGCCTATTTTGAACGCCGGCATAATTCTGAATATTGAAGTTTTGACAAATGGGCGTACTTCCACTAGGCGGTGGCACGGGTGGTACCGTAGGTGGTCCCGTAGATGGCCCCGTATCGTTGTTGTTGGGGTAGTCTGTTTGGGTATATTGTCCCGGATGGTATCCCCAGAGGACGTATCGCAAACACCAGGCTTTTTCCGAATCGTTTGATGCGTCATAATTCCAGAAAGACATGCATTCTTCATAGTCACCAGGAACCTTAACACTGAGTTGCACATCAACGTCAATCTTATCACAAAGGGCTATAGAGGTATGATAATTTTCTGAAAATGTAAATTACAAGGTCTTGATAAAACTGGTTTCATTGTAACTGAGTACCAACATCAATACCAAGTAAACATGATATTAAACAGATCGACATCTGTTTTAACAGGGTTGACACTATCGTTTAAAGATTCACACATGTCTTGAACATTGTAACTAGCCTAGTTTACGTGAACAACTTCATGGTTCATGTCCGTATGCCTTTATACCATAAGCTCTTAAAACTATAAAATTATACAGTTCATTTTTTAGTAATTGTGTTAACATAATTCACTTGATACTTTAAATCGACACTTCGTTAAAGATCTCTCATACAGAAAAAGTGAGAATATTAATTAGTGATTTTGTTTTTGTCTGTTTTTACTTAATATTCTTCATCTGTATATTTATTGGATTCATACATATTCTTATGTTTTTTAATTATAATATGTATAAACTGAGCATATGCTAGTTTGGTAGTTATATCCTTTGGACCCTCCACCTGCTAATCATTTATTCACTGAAATTGATTAATAGACAATATATTGCAGGTCCATGTGTAGATTACGTGCCTCTACCATATTATGTGTGTTACTCGAACTTGCTTGTTCAAGCTTCGAACATATTATACCCTATAATGTACTTATAAATAAGTTACATCTAATGTATTGTTGTTACACATGTATGTAAACATGCATTTTGAAGCGTTGAACTTATTAGATAATGTAATGTATATGTTTTTTTTTTCTTAGGTAGATAAGTTGCCTTTATTATAAACATATAGTCTATAAAACGAGCCCAGCCTTCCCGACTGAGTCCGTTTAATAGCAGCACATTTGAGCACGTTGATTGGTCAAATGGTACAGGAAGAGACGTTTTACTAAGCGTTCATTTGCTATGCGTTGTGGCACAGGCTTGACGTGTTCTATGATTTTCGTTGGAGTTTAATATACCTTATTCGGGAGATAATAACATTCTATGTATATAATGAAAAAAATCTGCATATATAAATGAAAAATATGTGAAGAGAAAAATAATGAATATTTGAGTATGTCCCTTTAAGTATTGATATCTTACCTGGATTCTCAGTAGTAGGTTCATGGCTGGTCATATGTTCGATCGTGTAATGGACGTCCTTGAGCCCAACATTACATTGGTCTATTTTGGCGGCAAGCTCTTCTAGCTGTATATAAAATAACAATAAAAATGGTTAAAAACTTTGAGTACAATTTCATGATTTTTTTGTGTAAATATCTATACATTGAGAATACTCTTTAATAACATAAGTGACAACTAACATATTATGACAATGCAATAGTTTTAGGCTCAGGAAAAGACACCGTTTATTGTAAATTAGCGAATTAGATTATGCATCTTCTTTTCAGAATTAAACAAGATCGTGTTTACTGCTATCAACTAATTATTAGTATGCATATCTAGTTAGTTAATTATTTCCTGCAAGGGTTGTAAACACCAGGTTTTCTTGAGAATATTCTAAGAATTGAGTTTAAAAATCCAAATTTCAATTTTGAACATCTATTTTTGCATGACGGATATGATACTTGAGAGAATGTATTTGACTATGTGTTAGGTGTCCCTTTATGCTTGCAAATTGTGGCGGCAAATAAATTATCTTTAAATGTATTTTTTAAAAACCATTTTTAGTTTATATCTAACAGTATTCTAAAGAATAATTGTTGAATACCACCTAAGAACAGCTGTAACTCAAACTGGAAATAAAGGAATCATCACCAATACATGGAATAATGATTAAACAATCACATAACAGTTATATCAATGATGTTGGTAGCTATATCGCAAAGAAAAATGACACAAAGCGTTGTCCAGCAAGATGGTGTCAAGTCTGAAATAGTTTTAAAGATGCGTTGTCATTTTAACCGTTAATCACTCGTGTGTAATGTACACTGACCAATCTTATTTATCAAATATACTATAGAAATATTTCATATTCATTGAATGTGGTATCGTATGTTACGTTTTGTCTAATGGAAATTTCAAGGATGACATAACATTTGAGGACGGCAGTACAGTTGTGTTACAGAACATTTGAGGATGGTAGAACAATTGGGTCACAGAACATTTGAGGATGACAGTAAAACTGTGTTACAGAACATTTGAGAATGACAGAACAACTAGGTAACAGAACATTTGAGGATGACAGAACAACTGGGTAACAGAACATTTGAGGATGACAGAACAACAGGGTAACAGAACATTTGAGGATGACAGAACAACTGGGTAAGAACATTTGAGGATGACAGAACAACTGGGTAACAGAACCTTTGAAGATGACGAATAGTTAAGAATGACAGACCATTTTGATTGCAGAACATTCGAGAATTACAGAATATTGACGATGAAAGTCCATTTGCAAATAATGAAAAGATATATATAAAGATTAAATACTATAGATGACTAATAGAAAGGTAATTATATATATAAACTCTATACCGTACAATATTGATTGTAATGCTGTAGTAAAATGCCAGTATTACACTCATGTCCCAAAATACAGGATTGTACCATATCAATGGTTTGTACAATAACCATATTGTGTAATATACGTATTATTTATAACATTACTGTGGTAAAATTACTGTTACTACCGTTTTGATTTTCTTTTCAATGATGCCTCTCAACATTTAAAATTGATTTTGATTGAAATCAACATATTTCATATTAGACCTTATTTATTGATAACAACAAATACTACTTCTGATATAGTTGAAAGACATTCATAAACGTTTTATAATTATTTTATCACTGGAACAAAATATTGTTTTAGATTTATAGATTTGTTCTATACGTGTAAGTGTATAGTCAGTCACCTACACCAGACGTTACCACGTGATCGAACAGTATGTAGAAGTTTATTCGATCCATTGTATTGTACAGTTCAAAACTCAAGATGGCGATTAAAAAAAAATGGAAATAAATTGAAACGATAAAAAAAAACACTCGACAAAATGTTCCGCATGAAAATCAAAACGTAGAGAAAATCCGAACCTGCAAGTATTGTGGTAAAAGCATATTATCGAGACGCCGTACTTGTTCATTATATTCCCATATTTTACAAAACACAGCAAAATAATCCTAAAGTATCGTTACTGTATAGTATTCAGGAGGATCATTTAAGGACATATTATATTGACCTTTCTACGTGACTTACACACGTGACCTGCTGCTTTACATTCCCTCCAAAAGATGATATATTTGTACAACAATTTCTCTAGTTCAAATAAAGCACTGTGTCGGAGCGTTAAAAACAATCCCGGACCGGATTCCACTGGGGATAGAAATGGAGATCTCTGGATTTGGAACCATTGGAACTGTTTGACTTACAATGACACCAACCATAACTATAATATATTTTCTTTCTGCCAATTGTATAGGAAAACATAAACATATAAAATTGTACTGAATGACAGAACAAAAATAATTGGTAAATTATAGTAGAGAAAAAATCAAAATTATAAAGGGTAAATAATTACAAACAAAAAGAACAGATAAGTTACAAACATACCGACGATAGAATTTTATCGGATTGCTTGATGATATAGTTCGTCTTCCTATTCACACGCTTTATTGTTTTCATGCCATCGTCTCCCGATTTTTTGTAAACATCTTTTACGTCAAGGTTATAGTTCGTTCCTGTATCCGCACAGACATTGCAAACCAGCACACAAAAGATAACAAGCACTCTCATTGAAGCCATCATGAGAAACCACGAGGCTGTCAGCGAGATATACAATAAACAATGCCTGGAAGGTTGTCTTTATATATGTTTCAGTGGTAAGTAACGAATATGTCTTTAATATTTAATTCCATTTTTTATTGAAGCAGATGGCTGTTGGGAAGTGTTTTCAAAATAATTTCTCTTTCCATGCATTTGAATATCAGCAGTAATGCCCATTTATATCTGCATAAATTGCACATTTTATGTTAAAGTGTGTAATTAACCTTCGATACAATCGTCTGATTAAGAATAGCTACAAGATGGTATTGTGCACTTCATCTCTTTTATCTATAGTTTGCTTTTGTTTACCGCAGCCGTGGCCTTGTGTAATCCGTTATGCATGATAACACCGGCTGCATCATATGAGGGACATTCAATAAGTAATGTTATTAGTCCCAAAATTATGCACATGTAAAGCATGAACATTTACAGAATTTTATGTTTATTTATTGTGCATTCGATGAAACTATCCAACAATGCGTGCGAATTCCAGAACACATCGAAGTCTTGGCCACATACAGTCGTCTACACTGCAGTCAATTAAATTGGAAAAAGAGGTGCAAAATTTATATGAGATGTATGAACGCATGTTGTACAAGAGAAGTACGTGCAACACAGACAGGCGAAGGTCTTGTATCGCCAACAGAAATGTCATATTTCAGTATCTGAAGTGTATACACATAACCGACTGAGAGGACATTATCTGGTAGTTGTTAAAAGACTGAATAAGTGTATTTCTGTTAACGGAGATTATTTTGAAGTTATCAATCAACTACGTTTAGTTTCTCATTTATTCATTTAAGTATAAAGAAGTCAACGTCCTGGTGTCATTCATATTTCATATACTTCATTAGTTTTATGATGTGCATAGTTCGTAATGATGATACAGTATGCAACTATGCATGTTAGGTATAGGAGCTGTTGCCTTATAAAGATAAAGAATAATAAACTGTTTTATACACTGCTATCGTATGAATATGTATAGTTCTATATTTGTTTGCGTTTATGAGTGCAGCTGCAATATTATTCAAGCTTCAAGTTGTAATACGTACATTATACGTTATATAATTAATAATAGTTGACTGGAATTATTGCATATTTGAAGACACAGAACGTGTTAATATATCCCAGAATATTCGTAAAAGCTTTATTTATACTATTGATATCACGTTGAAGTACATTGAGGTAATGCCAAGTAAGAGCTATTCGATTGTATCAAATATGTTTATATACATTGATCAAGCCTCTAGTGTTCGTAATTCATTATATAATCTAAATACATAAAATGTATTCACCTATCTTTTTTTCTGCCATCGACTAGTTTTTGACAAAGTGTTTATTGTTTAATTTATGTTTGTCAACCTCAAAAACTAGATAAAAAGTACATAACGTTATATTTCTAATTTTATTGAATCTAATGTAATATATATATATATATATATATATATATATTATCTTTTTAATATACAAATATGTAGGTCATTGAAACACGTGATATTTATTACATTATATCAATATAAACCTACCTCAGACTATTAATTTTCCACATGATTTTAGTCTTCTTATTATTATAAACTGTTTTTATTCATATAAATATAGAGAAAAGTAAAGGTTTTTTAATGAAAACGTCAATAGAACTCGCTTTCAGCTTCAACTACAGACCCAATTATTTATCAGATGCACCCAAGCATGATTTGAACTACAGAATTAACATCAGTTTCGATATCAAACAATTACTTCATAAACATTATGTTATAGAAAAATGGAATAGATACGAAAGTCTTAAAAAATGTCAGATCGATAACCCTCGTGGTCGGTATGTTATGCTCCTGTCTTATCGTTTGTTTCTTAGAAATATATGTTTAGATTGTATGTTGACAATATTCATGACGCCTTAAATTCAATTTTACTACGAGCTGTTTCATTGGTCTGGTCACAGTGTGTGTGGGTTCTTGTCGACCAATTAAATCACTCTTGCGGCTAACTTTAGCCGACACAAAAAAAAATCTCTGAAGCAAAAGCAAATACGAGACAAACACAAAGATGTCATGTATGCTGCCTTGAGAGTTATCCACTTAACAATCTTTAGACTGTTGTACTTATTTGAATATTTGCAATGACACAATCTGATATTCATATAGTAATTGGTTGATAAATCAACTGGTTATAAATTAGACCATTCAGTAGTCAATATAATTTATGACTTTTTTAAAAAATTAGTAAAGGAGCAGGTATATTTAAAATGAACAATAGTGTACTATTAGAAACAGAATATCAAACTGATATCAGAAAAAGTATCGCAGAGACAGTTAACATAAATAAAGATTCAAACCCAAATACATTATGGAAACTTATCAAAGGAACTGTAAGAAATGAAACAACTAAATATTCATCATCCAAAAAGAAAAGAGAAAAGGATAAAGAAAGCCAAATTAATATCAAAATAAACAAATTAGAAACAGAAATATATAACGATTGAAATATTAAGAACAGAATTCTGTAAAGCTGTAAATATGAAATAAATGATATAATTGACAATAAAATAAATGGCATGATCATACGTTCAAAGGCAGACACTGTTGAATATAGTTAACAAAATACAAAGGTTTTTGCAAATCAAGAAAAGAAAAAGTCAGAATCTAAAATTATATCAAGGTTAAAAGTAAAAGATGAGATAACCACAGACCAAAATGAAATTCATAATGCGCAAAAAGAATTTTATGCAAAACTATATAAAAGAAAGGAGTGCACTGAGACAAATTACGATTTTTTAACCACAGAATTAAAAAACTTAATGACATTGAAAACCAAATGTGTGAAGGAAAGTTAACAGAATATGAATGTGCAATTGCTCTTAAAAATAAATAATCAGAACAGATGGAATAACAACAGAATGTTATAAGATTGTTTAGAACAACATGAAGCAATTTCTTATCAACTCTTTAAATTACTCTCTTGAATCCAAAAAGATGACTGCTTTGCAAAAACAAAATTTAATAACATTATTACCAGAGCAAGGTAAAGATAATATTATGTTAGAAAGTTGGCGTCCGATTAATCTGTTAAATGTAGACTAAAATAGCATCGAAAACCATAGCAAAATGGAATTAAAATGTTTTAAACACAATACTAAATAATACACAAACCGGATTTATAAATGGGCGATATATTGGAGAAAAAATAAGAGTATTAAGTTAAATTTTAGAACAAATAGAAGAAAATCAATAACCAGCACTCATAATTTTTTCAGATTTTGAAAAAAAAAGCTTTTGACAATATTGACCATGAATTTATGTATAAAACATTGAAACATTTTAATTTTGGAGAAACGCTCATAAACTGGGTACGACTCTTCTCCAATGATGCACAAAGTAGTGTGACAAATAATGGTCATATCACTGATTTCTTACCAATTGAGAAGTGTTCAACAAGGTTGCCCATTATTTCCATACTTGTTTATCATTTGTATTTAACTCCTTTTATATGAAATATCAGAGAATGAAAATATAAAAGGGGTCATCGTAGGCAATTGTGAAATAAAAAAATAGTCTTTTTGCTGATGATGCAACCTTCTTTACTGATGGTTCAAAAAATCATTTGAAACGCTTATCAATGTTTTAGATAGTTACAGTAGTATCTCCGAACTAAATACTTCAAAATGTACAATATTAAGAGCTGGTTTGTTGAAACACTCTAATATTACTTTTTGTCAAAATGAACAAATTTATCCGGAATTCTGGAAAAAAAAAGAAATGTTTGCACTAAATATAGTTCCTAAACTTGAAGAATTCAAAAATTGTTTGAAAAGTTGGCAACATAGATAACTTACCCTACTAGGGAAAATTACTGTCATTAAAACATATGCACTTCCAAAACTGATTTATCCATTGTCAGTTTAACCAAACCCACCACCAAGTATAATAAAAACAATAATAAACGCTCTGTACGAGTTTATATGGGACTCAAAACCTGATAAAATAAAAATGACAACACTAACTCAAGACTATGAAAATGGAGGTCTAAAAATGATTGATATTGAAATGTTCATAAACTCTTTTAAATCAAGTGGGATAAAAAGATTACTTGTGATAGCAATTACGGTCAATGGAAAGTCATATATTTAAAAAAAAACAATAAGTATGGTGGTAAAATAATTTTTGGAAGTCACTTGCAAGAAAAGGATGTTTTGAAAATGTTTAAAAACGATAACTTTCTAAAGGAAATCATAATATAATTAATCAAAACTAACAAGTTTGATAGGAAAATGAACATAAATAAAGAAATTTTATGAAATAACATAAATTTTACATTAAATCTGTATACGTTTTGCTACATTGATTGGTAAGAAAAAGGAATCAAATATATACAAAACATATATGATTTTAGAAAAAAAAGATTTTATAATTTCAGCGAACTTAAAACTTTATATTGATTACCTAGTTCAGAATTTCTTAGATAGAACCAATTAGTTTCAAGCATACCTAACGAATGGAAAAAAGATTAAACGATGAACCAATCGATACCCAAAACTATGTAAACCTATTACAAAAACAAATTTTAAGCAAACAAACAAATCAATTTTTATATAGGTATCGATTGAAAAATGAACAAAAATCTAATATTAAATCTGAAATAAAATGGGAGTCAGACTTTCAACATTTTCACTTGGACTGGAAGAAAATACACACCATTCTAATCAATTCTACAATTGATCAAAAAATAAGAAACTTCCAATAAAACTACTTATAATAATAATATACTTATATAATGCGCATAATCCCAACAAATAAGTCATTGATGAAATTTAAAATAATAAATTCAAATTTGTGTGATCATTTGTTCTGGAAATGCTTTCATGTGCAAACATTCTGGACTGAGCTAAGGACATATTTAAACGATAAAAACTCAAACATAAATATATGCAGAGACAGTTTCCTTCGGAATTGTAACAAACAATCCTAGTATAAATAATTACTAACTAAAAAACTATAAAAACTTTATTCTTATATGTGCAAAATATTTCATATTTGTAAGCAAATCACAAAAAGAGTTCCAAAAATACAATTGTTAAAAAAGTATATGAAAAGAAGAATCGAGATATCACGAGAAATAGCTCTCAAACATGACAAATTAGAAACATATGAAGCAAAATGGAGACTTTTTCTCCGTTAAGATATTATAAATGAAAATAATATACAAAACTGGGAAAGCTGTTATGAATTGTCAACGATATTTACATGGACGAGACAATCATTTGTTTTCCTTTTTTCACTCTTTTCATTATTAGTCAAAAAAAAATAAAAATCTTCCTTACTTTTCTTCTTTTTTTTCATAAAATATTTTTTCATCATATTATCATTTTAAGTCGATTTTTCACTTACATGTACTGGCAATAACATCGAGATGTTGTTTGTTATAATTGTGACTTTGTTGATATATATGCAATAAAAACTGAACTATGTGAATTATTATAACCAGAATGTATAAAAAAAACATTAACATGTATTGTATCGTTTATGTAATAATATTGATACATTGATGAAATAAAAGTTGAATTACAAAATAAGTAATTGGTTGATATAAATCGAAATAATATTTTGTATGCGACAACCTGAAACAGCTTCAAGCAATGCTTACAATGAATCACTACTCGTTACTTTAGGAAGAACGATGGTTCCATTCAGATTCATTTTGATTCATCATTCGCCATTAAAACTGGATATACCATGTATAATAACCTTAAAAGTGTTGAAAATGGCATTGAACCACATTAAAAAAATAATTCCAACAGGTGATAATAGCAAAATGTAATTTTATATTGATAGTCTCACAATAGCATGCAAGTAAAACAGATCATGCGTAAATATGTACCTAAAGTAAGCAGCCGTTGGAAATATCTTCAGACAATATTCAAAATCAAAGATCGCAAACATTTAGCTCATGAAATATACAACTTAGTTGTCAATTGATGGTAATTAATAAAAGATAAAAGCACCGTTATTATGATCGTATAATACTGTTCCTATAATGATGAAAATATATATATATATTTTTTTTTTTTGCCGCCACCGATTTCCCATAAAGACGACGCCTGCAGAAGAATATAAGTAATTATGCAATTTTGGAGAACAGTACAGTTTACTCGTTTGTAGAGTTCCGGTTTTTTTAAATGCTCGGTGTAAAACACCGATACATGGGACCTCGATTTTTTTAAAGTATGTTAGGTTTTTTAAAGTAAGTGGAGCGGGGAATCGAACCTGCGGTCCCTGGGTTCGTAGTTTACGGTCTTAAATACTTAACCATTATTCCACTTTACTAAAATGGGACATTAATATAAGTAAGATGATTTTTTTAAGGAACGTGGACGTCAAACTTCTAATTCTGATTACCTTTATCGCCGTCCTTGCAGGTAAACTATTTGTTATTTTATTTTAATTCACTCAGTTTTAAATACTTACCGTGTTACAAATTATCCTAGCACGCACATTTAATTAATTGTCAAAACTCCTAGCAATTTATAGTAGATAATTGATTAAGAATCATTTTACATGCACTAGTATTTGTTTTCTTATCAATATGCGATTGTAGCCAGTCAAAATCTTAAATTTTCAGTTTAGTTTTCCTTCTTTAGATACGTTAAAATGACCTAATGCAGGTTTTGTGAAAAAATCATCAACTCTATACGGTATATACATTTAAATACTATCTGATAAAATATCGCTTGGTAGCTTGGTATAAAAAAGGGAAATTTGAAATAGCACACTCGGTTTTATTGAGTGTGTTCATGAGCGGTAAATACAATGAAATGCGTAACAACTCTCTCGCTTCATAGCACCTGATTCAGCTGTGATATATTTTCGAACAGCACTGAATGAACTTCAATCAGAAATAAGTGCAAGGCACCAGAACTGTACTCGGCGCCTTTTTACGACCACTACACAACATGACAGTCATGTTAGATCTAGTAGATTAGTACAAACTTAGAAATAAAAAAGATATTAAATATATATTATATATTTGATTAAATTGCAATCAGACCTCTGTTATCAATCACTTATCTTAAATTGAAACGTCCTATAGTCGCTCAACTATGAGCCGGAATGTTCAATGTTGTGATGAAAAGTTGGTTTTTTTTCTTTCGCATTATCTCCATTTTTATCTAAAATGAGAATGTAACCGTTTTTCGTGTTTTATCTTTGTATCTTTAATGTGTAACTCTTCAATATTGAATGTTGAGGACGGACGGTTAGTGTTTGATTCATCTTGACGTTGAAAATCGAAAGACGAATCATGAATACCAAACTACCCCGAGTTGTCACATGATAAGTCGCCTTTAAATATGTTACATGGAAGTCAGCAGTTAATACTGTTATGGTGGCTTCGGATGAATAGCGAACTCAAAACGTTCTACATTTAAATATAGTTAATATTCGCTATCAACACATTTTCAATGTCAAGCATGTCTGAATGTCACAACATTACAATTTTGAAAAAAATATATACAAATCTCCTGTACATGAACTTATCAAGTAAGCTTTGAAATCCTTGCAATAAAAATTAGAAATATTAACAATATAAAGGGCATAACCATAGGGGAAACAGAATATTAACTTTCGCTATATGCTGATGATACTTCAGCTTTTCTTGATGGATCAGATAAGATTTTAAATGAAACCCGTAATGAATTATCATATTTTCTGAATAATCTGGTCTTAAAGTTAACGTTGACAAAACAGAAGTAGTATGGATAGGTCGTAACAGATATAGCTCTGAAACTATCGAAACAAAATATAAACTAAACTGGGGCAAAACAGAAATCAAATTATTGTATCATCTTTGATGTAGACCTTAATGAAATTATCAAAATAAACTATAACGACAAAATAATAAAAATTAAAAAGCTATTCAAACTCAGACAATGCATGACATCACTTGGTAAAATAACTGTCATCAAAACTGTATTACTACCAATTTTAAACCGTCTATTCTTTTCACTACCTAATCCAAATGATAGAATAATTAAAGATATAAACATGATTTGCTATGACTTGCTATGGAAAGGCGGCCCTGCAAAATTAAAAAGCATGGTTCTAATCAACAAGTATATGGACGGAGGATTAAATATGGTTAATATAAGAGCATTTATTTCAGCACTAAAAAAATGGATAAGAATATTGATAACAATGGAAGGAAATTGGAAAAGTATTATTGCAGAAAAACTTAGTTTGAAAGATTTAATAAATTTTGGTGGCAAATATTTACGTAAACAAAATGAATCAGTTTTATCGGTATAATAGAAACAATTGATGTGACGCAAGAACGACTTTTGTTCCGCCTATTAGCCACGTAGCATTGTTTGTCCAAGTAAATACAATGTACAGTTTACCTAGATATAATTTTTTTTGTCTTAGGAAAATGGCGTCAAAACAACCAAGCGTTTTTTTAGAGAAAAAAAAAGGATGTACACTCTGTACAATAAGGTCTCATGTATGTACAACCATAGTAACATTAGTCTGAGTAAAACCTTCCAGCAGAAACTGGTAAACTCTTATAAATTGCATGTATAAATCAGGACTGGAACCAATAACTTCACATGTGAAACGTTAGAGATCTTTAAATGATAATACAGAAAGGCTCTTGATAACGGAGGGTTGCACTCAGGTATTAAAATAAAACAAGTGGCCACGTATGGCAAATAGCTTTGTCAATCTTGATGGTAGCAAACTCACAACTGTGTCGATACACATGATGCTGAATACAGTTATCTGTAATATAGTAGTCATAAACGAGAGAAGTGATTTAAATGTATTCAATCTACCGCGATGCCCTTTAACTTTTATGTCAGTTAGTCTTTTATACTCGTATATATAAATATAAGTAAGTTACCTCCCCGTTCAAATTATTATCTAATTAGGTCAATCAGAGAGCAGTATTTATAACTTACATATATTGACCATGGTTGGTTTTTCTTTGTTTTCATTAGAATTGAGGTTGTCTTTGTTATCATAAACAATTTTAAATTGTTTTCAATCTTATTATGTTTGTATGAACGGGTTTATGCTTTTTTTAACAATATATCAATCACTTAACGGCAGTTAGTACATCTTATCGTCATACTTGGGTTCGCTAGGCCGATAAACAGTACTAAACCCACCTTAGCAACCTTATGGCTGTAGAAAAATGTTATTGACTAATCATCACAAAGGCTTTTGTCAGGCGGGAATTGGAACTCACAACCCTTGATAACCAGACACATTGCTGATTTAACGTATTAACCATTTTATAAAGTACGTGTATATATGTGAAATATGCAAAACACACAGCTGATGCTTTAATTGGGTAAACCAGACTTAAAATCGATGTGTATATTTTTATTAAAAACTAGCTTCCAGATTGTTAAAGCATTTACCCCCTTATAAAGAGATGAGCCGACCTGGTTTTTAATTTGATAATAAACTATATACTATGACAAAAAATTATACTGATTTGTGGTACAAGAGTGTATTTTATAATTAGATAATTGGGTTATCTTATTTATTAATTTCAAATCGCTATTACCGTTAAGTAACACAATTTGATTGGGTAAATATTTAAGTCCATTATTTTAGTACCACATGCTATGCTTCTGTGGTGTAATTATCAAACACATCTTCACTTTTGTAGAAATTTTGGGTTCAGCTCTTAGCGGTTGCAAACAACATGGAAAAGAGATGGCTTAAATACGGTGAACAAAGAAATGACTGTTAAATAAATATTTTTCAAAAATGTATAATTATTTAACAATTAAATACAAAGATTATTTTATTAATGCTGTTTGTTGCTGCTTGGACACAAAGCTAATGCAAGATGAGTTTTTTGTTGTTTGTATTTACCAGTATTACAGAATATTTAGTTTTCTGCTTACATTTTCAATATACTTTTATTATTTCAAGTTTTATTAGGAATCAGGATTATTTGTTCTTACTCTTTCTGACTGCCTTACATGTAAAAAATATATTTCAACTTTTTATGTGGACTGCAGTTTACAATGATCTCTTCAAAGAGCTAATGCTACAAAGATTGGGATTCGAATCCCTGGTAAGGCAATACATTTGTCGATTTTGTTCGTTCCTGTTTTGTATTACAATCAGATTGTTTGAGAGTCTTGACAAGAACTAAATGTCAAAATAAATGTTAAGTTTACGGATTTGGTACACGTACGAGTATGTCTGCAGTCATGCACAATAATATTGTCTGCTTTTATGGTGACAATGGTATAGTATTTCTTGGTACATGGGAGATGGAAGTTCAAAATACTGTCATATCCAAAGACTTGTCTTAAATTGTTATTCTGGTCCTGTGGTCCTGAATTTGACCCTGTCCACAGAAATATATTCAATTAAGTCATTGTTTAACATTTAAACTGCTAAAACTCCATTTATACTTGAAAACAGCATGAATGTTTGGTGTTTCGAATAATATTATCGTTTTGTGAATGATTGTGAAGATATATTGTCTGCAAATAGTAGCTTGGACAATCGGGTTTAATTTAAAAAGTAGTCAAAATTTGAAAATATAACCAAAAAAACCATCACACTTTGAATACTATCCGAAAACTAACGAAATACATATTTAATTATTATTCGGCAACTAACAAAATGTATATTTAATGATAACGGTTTTGTTCCTAATGGGCCAGTATACTTATCTTCAAAAGAGGTACAAGATGTAGGAGATAGATCCTGGATGTATTTATTATGTTACTTTATTATTTTTGTAAATCAAATTGTACAGAAAATAAAAAAATCTAAATATATTATTTGTTCCATCGTTATTTTCAGTAAGTTGTTTAGAAACTGGTCCTGCTATTAACCGTTGCAATACCGTGACCCAAAGGGTAATTTTTATGTGCGTATTTGTTTGTTGTACTTTATTATGACCTTCCTTAATTTCTATATACAATTATTCGACTCTATTATGTATCTATCTATGTTTTTTTAACTTCTACATGTTCGGTTGGACCGTTTAAAATGACAAAATTGGGTGATATGCTATATAGATAAGTGCTGTAACCAAAAACAAGTAAGATATTGAAACAAGTTCCCCTTATCAATACCAGAGGGCTCTTGTTTTTGTCTCATTCGTCAATTATTTTGTACGTCTCTCTGTCCGAAATTAATAACATTGTATTGGACGACATAATTTTACTAAAGGATGAAATTTTATAAATCCCGTCATAAAATGTGTTCCAGAACGCCAAGAATTGCAAACGTAAATTCCAAAGATGATGCCTTCGAATTGTTGAAAACTTACATTGTTGCTCACTTAAATATAATTTCTCATATAATTATACAAGTCGGCTGGTTTTGATAAATGAAGTATGTCCTTATATTGTACTTTGGTGTTTATATTTTTTTATTGATACGTCTTCTGTTGGACATCATTTTAAATACATGTGTGCATGTTAATATAAATAAAGTATGCATTATGCAATACGAAAATAAATAATTTGTTAAATTAAATGATGTCAGTGTATATATGGAAGACGTGACAATGGGTAAAATGTTATAAAGATAAGTGTTTTAAACGGAAATCAAGTAAGATATTGATTTTTTTATTGTAAAAGATTTGTCACTCCTTTTGTTTTTTTCTTAATTGACTGCTAAAATGCGGCGATCACGTTTGTCAATTTCGTTGTATGTATTCATTTGTTGTACGCTTTAAAACTAAATTTATATATTCGATAACATATAATACGCTGCTATGGTTGCTAGTTGCTTAACTTATCGTATAATGAATCATAAATTACGATAAAGAATAATTTGTTTAAAACGACCTCATTACTCAGGTATGTTGCTTGCAAGGGCGGGACTATGCTTTGTGTTTTTGCCGGGAATCTTTTGTAGATTAACCGGAATATGTCCGCCATTCAATTTAAAATATTAACTTTTTTAACTAAGAAGGCGACGATGAAATGATTCTGATTCGGTAAGTAGTAAGTAAATGATGTGTTGAGGGTGCAATCGTAATCGGTATTGAATTATTTCCTTGATGTGCAATACACAAATTACACAATTTAAAATAATATGTAAAATAAATTCAAACCTAGACTACAATTATAATGCAGCATTTGGACAAGTGACATCATTGCATTGATTTCTGAAATAATGTGTGACATTATTGCATTGATTACTGAAATAGTGCGTGTAAACATATATTATTTATAGCCTTAAACATTGATATTTTATTGAATATACTATTGTACACGTTATTGGCACTTACTTGCGATACATGTGTACTAAAAATATTCATACACTAGTACAGCGTTAGGCGCTGGGTATGCAAGATAAAATTGTGTGAAATCGATAGCTGCAAGTTGTTTTAATGAATTTTAATACAATAAAATACATTTAAAGAATATGGTTCAAGGAAATAGCTTCAGGATTGTATTAAGTTTATAAATACAGTGTAATTGATTACAAAAAATGTGTTATCGATTGTTATATTTATATATAACGGGTCCTTTTAGATATAGGCCATACCATGCCCTGCCAGTCAACTGTAGAAACATATTTTTTAACTGTTTTATGTTTATTTGAAAACTTGTTTTTTCACGTAAGTTGATAACAATAGTATAATGTAAAATATATGATTGATTTTTAAATTCACAACTCTTTTAGAAATTATAAAATTAAAAATTTTTTTTTTTCACGTCAATCCATCAATTCTAAATGCCAATTTCAATGCAACATTATTGTAGCCACGACGGTCACAAAACTGAATTTTTTCAAACCGTCTCGTGAAAACTACAACTTTATTCGATCCAGAAGATCAAGCCTTGACATA
This sequence comes from Panopea generosa, assembly GCA_029582155.1. Classification (NCBI taxonomy): domain Eukaryota; kingdom Metazoa; phylum Mollusca; class Bivalvia; order Adapedonta; family Hiatellidae; genus Panopea; species Panopea generosa. The sequence continues at coordinate 16,860,593 of CM055900.1, read as the reverse complement.
ACCACTATCTTTAAATGGAATTTGTCAAAATTGTGCACAATTCATTGCAATTAATATTAATTGAATAATTTTATCTTTCAACAATTTACATCATTTATTAAAAAGTGAGTCGATTTTTCAATAATCGCCCGATTTACAATTCTTCAGTGCATTAAGGATGAATACGTTTTTCGGCAAAAAAAAAAAGGTTTTCCTGATTTTTTTTAAAAAAATGCCTGTCGCTAGAGTAGATCTTGATCTACCTGATGATGTTTTTGGAGGAAAATGGTAAATTGACCGAATTTGAAAATATCACTCCGCGAGTCGCTGGCGTTCCTACTGTACTATGCATGCGTGCATATGTTTGTCTTTATGTGAGAAAATATAGTTTGTATTAGTGTATTTCTTAGTTTATGAAATTACATTTTACGACATAGTTTCTTTTTCCTCAATTTTACTCATTTCTTATTAAAACAACCTGTCAAATGGAGAGTTTATTAGAAAATAGAGAATTAGAGAAAATATAGTGGTTTTAGTGTATTTCTTAGTTTATGAAATTACATTTTACGACATAGTTTCTTTTTCCTCAATTTTACTCATTTCTTATTAAAACAACCTGTCAAATGGAGAGTTTATTAGTTAGGATCCCAGAGAATAAGGTTTTCTTTAAAATGGTTGATACGAACATAGGTTTGAATATGTATTTAAGGGGACAGACCGGACTTGTGTTAAAGAAAGATGTGACTCAACATGTTTTCGTTTTGAAATAAAACATGTTTAACTTAACTGTAAATATTTGGTTGTATTCTAAAGTGATAGTTCAGCCGAATCATGTTGTTGTGGAGATTTTATGTTATGTCATTAAGGTATATATGATGTTGAACACATGTATGCATATGGACCAATAAACGTTAATATAATTTGTCCTTTTTTGCTATTACGTTTAATTGTTATATCTGTTGACATTGATTTTGTTCACATTTTTTAAATTTCAATTACTTGGGATGATCAGTATACATATGTGCGAATCCTCATCTAATTTGTTTTAAATGCATTCATTCATATTTATTTGGGTAGTTTTACTCAAAATGACCTATTGCAATGTATTTACATTTCTGTGAGCGTCGTCTTTGTGGCTTTCTCTTTCCTTCAGAGTACCTGGATGAAGGTCTGTGTTAAAGGTACCGATAACACCCTTTATCAAAGTTCCTCATATTATAAACCCTTCACACTGTTAAATCTAGAAGAAGTGGCTGGAAACGCGTCTCTACTTTATTTCATTCTTTTATGAACTGTTATATGTTCATATTATATTACATGTAGTATGTTGGAGATGGTCTCTCTGGTATTGTAGTTGTACCCAACGATAAATGAAAACATAGATGTTGTTTTACAGGACATCGGTACACATCTACAAATCTGTTTTTAACTTGTCTCATAATAATACAGGGCGTTTATAAAGTACTCTCAGAGGAACTTTTATAACTTCGTGTTATTCAGCAAACTTAAGAAAACATGATACCTGTAGATATCGCAAGTACAAACGACTGGTTTTATTGAAATGCATTGTTGTAATAGACTATTTCTAATGCTTATGAAAGCTTCGGATGTAATTGATAGTTGGCTAATCGGTTAGCAGTACTATATTTGACACTGAAACATTTGTTGCTAACCGCCACATTTTCCCAAACATATGTAATTTTGCTGTGTATATTATACACAGGTTGATCAGAAATATTAAAGCAAAACTTTATCATTTTTACTAACATGTGCTTTGAATACTGGTACTTAAGTGCGCATGGGTGTGCATTACTTACTTATGTCATACTGAAAGGTTCGTCGCATGCATGCCAGATAAATACAGTTGTCACTTACTGCCTGCATAGTGTAGCTATCAAAATAAATGAATTTGTTATTTAATGTTTTCGCTATGCAAGAAAAATAGTCAATATTCAGTTATGATAGCAATGTTGAGAAAGCTACATTTGAGCACGTTGACTGACCATTTTCCTGATTTTAGATTTGGGGTTAATAGACCTGATTCGACATCAGGTTCAGGGATAAAATACCCTCATTACCACCAAACCTCTTCGACGCACTGCTCTATCTGATCTTCAAGCCCATTATATATTCTTATACTCAACAAATATAAAGAATACATGAAGATTTCGAGTTTGGCCTTTCAACAAATACACATTACACATGTAATATAATTCGTACCTTTTATTGAATATTAGGAAAGAAATAACTTTACCGTAGGTTTAAAAATATAGGGTAGGTACGGTAACGCTAAACAGAAACATATTTCGTTTATGGATACTCAGGCTGGAAAGGGGGTCCATATACTGGTGGCGGATGTCCTTGGTATTTTGACGACGGTTGCCGTTTATAAGGGACTTTGGGGATTTCAGTTGTTCCATATGGTCATGGAGTATAACTACTATGGGGAGGAGTAGGGCTTGTTATGTAAGGTGGTGGGGTATACTTAGTATGGGGAGGAGAAGGAATTGGCGGATAAGGTGTGGTTGTATATTTTGGGTGTGGTGGTGTTGGTTGAGTTGGATATTGTTGGTATGATGGAGTTGTTGTGTAAGGTGGTGGGATATACTGAGTATGTGGAGGAAGGGGGTTTGGCGGGTAAGGTGTGGTTGCATATTTTGTATGTGTTGGAGTTTGATATTTTGGGTATGATGGAGTTGTTGTGTAAGGTTGTGGGGTGTACTGAGTATGGGGAGGAGGAGTGTTTGGCGGGTAAGGTGTGGTTGTATATTTTGGGTGTGGTGGTGTTGGTGGAGTTGCATATTTTGGGTATGATGGGGTTGTTGTGTAAGGTGGTGGGGTATACTGAGTATAGGGAGGAGGAGGATTTGGCGGGTAAGATGTGGTCGGATATTTTGGGTGTGGTGGTGTTGGTGGAGTGGGATATTTTGGGTATGGTGGGGTTGTTGTGTAAGGTGGTGGGGTATACTGAGTATGTGGAGGAGTGTTTGGCGGGTAAGATGTGGTTTGATATTTTGGATGTGGTGGTGTTGGTGGAGTGGGATATTTTGGGTATGATGGGGTTGTTGTGTATGGAGGTGTGGTATACTGTGTATGAGGAGGAGGAGTATTTGGCGGGTAAGGTGTGGTTGGATATTTTGTGTGTGGTGGTGTTGGTGGAGTGGGATATTTTGGATATGATGGGGTTGTTGTGTAAGGTGGTGGGGTATACTGACTATGGGGAGGAGGAGTGTTTGGCGGGTAAGATGTGGTTGTATATTTTGGGTGTGGTGGTGTTGGTGGAGTGGGATATTTTGGGTATGATGGGGTTGTTGTGTATGGAGGTGTGATATACTGAGTATGAGGAGGAGGAATGTTTGGCGGGTAAGGTGTGGTTGTATATTTTGGGTGTGGTGGTGTTGGTGGAGTGGGATATTTTGGGTATGATGGGGTTGTTGAGTAAGGTGGTGGGGTATACTGAGTATGTGGAGGAGTGTTTGGTGGGTAAGGTGTGGTTGTATATTTTGGATGTGTGGTGTTGGTGGAGTGGGATATTTTGGGTATGATGGGGTTGTTGTGTATGAAGGTGTGGTATACTGAGTATGAGGAGGAGGAGTGTTTTGGCGGGTAAGGTGTGGTTGGATATTTTTGGTGAGGTGGGGTTGTTGTGTAAGATGGTGGGTATACTGACTATGGGGAGGAGGGTTTGGTGGGTAAGGTGTGGATGCATATTTTGGGTGTGGTGGTGTTGGTGGAGTTAGATATTTTAGATATGATGGGGTTGTTGTGTATGGTAGTGGGGTATACTGAGTATGTGGAGGAGGGTTTGGCGGGTAAGGTGTGGTTGTATATTTTGGCTGTGGTGGTGTTGGTGGAGTTGCATATTTTGGGTATGATGGGGTTGTTGTGTAAGGTGGTGGGGTATACTGAGTATGGGGAGAAGGAGTGTTTGGTGGGTATGGTGTGGTTGGATATTTTGGGTGTGTTGGTGTTGGTGGAGTTGCATATTTTGGAGGATTTGTCACATATGTTGGTTTTGTAACGTACGAGGGCTTAGCATTTTTACGGGTATTGTGGATTTTTGATATAAGATGGTGGAGTGTTAGATGTATACTGTGGTGGTGGAGTTGACGGTCGATATTGTGATGGAGGATCGATATCGCAACCCCTTTTTTAGCGGTTAACAGGTCATATATCAAAGTGTCTTCTTTCTTGGCATCCGCGTTTTCGCATGGATCTGCCTTGAAAACCGATGGTACATTACTTGGAGGATTCTTTAAACACCAATGCTTTTCATAGTCCAATAAATCTTAAATTGCTTTTGCGTTTTTGGTATAAGGAATTTCTTTTCTAACCATCTCACCTGCAAGATCATAAACTGTCCTAAAATCAGACGGTGGCATCTGCGGGCAGTTTGTAAAATACGGCATGATATCACAGTATTGTTTATCGCCATCTGTTACATTATATTGCAGCCCTGGAAGAATGTCTTTCTTCAATTGATTTAAACAGGCGATGTCTATCGTGGACTTCACCGCAGTTTCATACTCATTGGCAACATATTTAATTTCAGTTATATTTTCTACTTTCGGAAGTCTTGTATAAGGAATACACAGACCGTTGTTACTGCAGTACAATTCTCCGCTTTTGCCACATTCATTTTGACACGAAGGAGAGTCATCATATGAAAACCAGTCACGAATCCACCAATCAGCGCTTCCATCGATGTTTTTCAAAAATGGCATATTTCCCATTGGTGAGTTTCGATAGTGACTGGGTTTGTCTACCATGGCATCCACAGGATAGTCCATAGAAGGATTTACATTGCAATTGTTTCTCTGACGTTTTTGGAAATCGTCCCAAAGACGGTCTATAAAGGCGTGGTGCATATAGAATAACGGGTCCATCGGTGCTCTGCCAGTTACCATGGTGCCGCCTACATAGTTATGCACATTGTTGTGTAGCCCCTCCAATCTTGGCCAGAATTGCTAGGGAACAGATTAAGAATGTGTTATAAGATTCAATGAAATTGTAAAACGTACCGATAGGTAGTAACATTTGATTTGAATAGTTGGTAGAGCGCGTGGTTCAGTGGTATGGCACCGATCTCATGGTCTAAGGGTCATTGGTTCGATCTCCCCCACTGTCATCTGTAATGTCATTTAGCATGACACTTTTCCGCATGTGCTTTGTACTGTTATAACCCAGGAATACTTTTAGCATGATTTGTATAAGTTTCGCAATCAAAGAAAAATTAAAAACTTTCTGAATATTTAGTGTCACGTGTATGCTTTCGAGGTTAACCACTATCCGAGCACATTATCTCCGCAAGTAACTGATAACTTTCTCACTTGAATCAATGGTGAGAAACGAATGACAATGAAAGGCAATGTCGTTTATCAATCATCACGAAGACTATTGTCACGCAGGGACTCATAACCACTGGATCGAAAGCCAGACGCGCTAACGACTGAGTTAACCGGGTCCGTCTGATAAATTGATAGCACATAACATAAAGAAGAAAAGAAAACTGCATAATCTGCAGTTTTTTAAGATATCTTATGAACTGTTCAACACCTCTCTTATCCCCATTGGTTTTGGCGATATTCTATATTTGAACATGATTGGATAAGTTTGATGATTTCAAGAAAGAATAACAGTATCAAATGGCATGTTGTCTAACTTTTCCGTTGACATTTTCTCTCAACCTGAGAATTTTAGAAATCTTTAATTGTTTTTACATTAATTATAATTTCCATTTATTGACTGAAACAATATCGCTTCAAAGAAAACAATAATTTCATTTTTAAAACATTTTCGTTTGAAATATACTCGATTACAACTGCGATAAATCAAGCTCGAAGTCTTCTAGGTAGAACCACTACGATGCATTCACAAATGGTTCATGATTCGGTAGATATATATGGTTTTTCAAAGTATTCATCACATATACCAGCCGTTTGTTTCACCAAATTGTTTTTAAGTTGTTGTTGTTGTTTTTTCAGAAACTTATAAAGTTAACTCAATATTTACTGGTCATTCATCTAATATGTTTTCAAAATCAAATAAACCATATAACGTTTAACGAGAATCAGTCTAAAATCAGGATAACATGACGGCTGTCTTACTTATTTCGAAGTTTCTAAGTATTCAAGTATATACTTAAATGAGTTTGTTAAACAAAGCTATTACTAGTATTCGTTAATATTAACCAATTTGAAAGCTAAATTTTATAGCAATATTGAACAGAAACACTTATTTATAGATACGCTTGCATAGATGCTCGTTTAAAACAGCATTTATTAAACGGTTTGCAAAGATATAGTAACATTCCTGTCAATGAACTTAATAAATTCAATAACATATTTGATAAAGTGATATACTATTCATCGCGATACTCAAAAATACGCAATTTGTTTCTTTATTACTCCATCTCTTAAGACAGATTTATTTTTCACATGGTATGATACTAGCCAAGTTACGTTTTATAAACACTACCAGACCTAGAACTATCCTCTACATGCTGAACGCCAAACCAGGAAGCTTTACATACCACTTTTTAAGTCTTTGGTAAGACCCGACAGGGGATCAAATCCACGATATTCCGCATGCGAAGCAGATGCTCTACCATTAGAACACCGTTGCGGTTTTAACTATCTTAATAAATAAAAATATACTTGGTACATTTTTTCTCAAACAATAAGAAACCTACTTACATTTGCCGGAGTAATGTCCCTTTAAAACTTAGCAAGGGCTTATGCTACGCGAATATACTGATTGGATTAATTTAAAACAAGTAGATATACAAAATGCACAATTTTCAAAACTGCCGTGCAAGAATATCACGTTATCATTGGTTGTAATGCATTTACCTAGATTTTTATAAAACTAAGCAGAACCCAGCATATTTTAGTTTTGACAATTCGTTTGATAAATTCAATAAAAAATATGAACGCATAGATATAAGATCGTAAATTTACCTGAAATGTACAGGGGTCAACATTTATTGTGTCTTGTATATGCTTTTCAGATATTGTTTCCCCATTCTCTCCGACCAATCGTTCAAGAACTTCTCCATTCGAATATTTCCAAAAGGCACTTGGACCGCGAATGACCTTCCCAGCACGTGTACCTAAATACGATATAAACTTAACCTCAGCAATATTGAATTTACGTCCTATTCATTTTTTTCAATTTGATTGGGGTCTAACGCTATTTTCAACACATTTCAGGTTATATATGCCATATCCAGGAGGAAGACCTCACACTGAGTCATACTGTGTAGAACCACAATCCTTTCGAAAGTAAATTGAAACTTTTCACATTACGATATTTGGAGCGAGCTAGACTCGAACCTACGACCTTAGCGGTAAGAAAAAAAATGATCCTGAGACGTCGCCTTAGACCACTCGGTCACGGAGCACCCTTATAAATAATATCATTGGATAAAAACATAACAACTACAAATAAGAAATGATTTAAACAATGAATGGAAATTATTTTAGATCGAAAACCAAACTTTTTAATGTACATGTATATCTAACGCAATCGACACGCTCCAGGACGATTTATAGTGTTAAATCGTGAATTTATAAAGCACTTATATTTTATTTATTTTTTTGTAAAAATAAAGCGTTACTTTAAAATGTTAAACACGTTAATGACGCACAATGCCACAGCCACGTCTACGCCAATGCTACAACACATTTCTATACAGTAATGATGATATATAGTATCTTAATCTTACCCATCTGACTGTCGCTCCATAACGCCGAGGCGACCCCAGTATTTTGCATACTGTAGATTAAGTTGTTTTCAAGATAACTACCCCAGTAAGGTAGGGACACACCATCGTCTATAGAACGCAATGCCTCCTCGAAGCTAGGAAAATGAAGAATACAAATATAGTAAGAACATTTTTTGTGATTGGTTCTAATGTTAGCCAAAAATAGTTTCTCCTTAAATTATAAAAAAAATACTGGTGAAGATATTTTGTGAATATACAACATTTTGCAGTGCAGTTATTTTAAAACTCATTTTTTAAAAAAGGACCGACGATCAAATTCTTTGCTGGGACGATGCTTTTCAAGTTATATCCAATCCTTTATAAGTTCGATAAGTAAATGAGATAATTTTAAAATCAAAACTTCTCTTCATGATATCCGAATGTAACATAGTCGCATAATTCGAATATAATAACAATTTAAGAGGACACGTGTGTTAAAAATGAGCAAACTCACCAAACCAGTTATTGAGATTTTATTTAATTTTTGTCTCATCGTTAAAACTCTATATCTCCTTATTTAAACTAAGGACTACGGACGGATACATGGCGGTAGCAAACCCTCAGGTCGAATTTAATAAATTAAGGCGAATTTAATCCGTATTCAAAGCAGAAATCCAATAATCCAGATAGAAATATAGTTTCATTACATTTTATGAACTTAACTTTTCCTAATCACAAAATATACATCGATGAATGAGCTTCTATGCTCAATCAAAAGAAAAATAATATTAAATATTTTTGTCATGTTATTATATATACAATAAACAAAATTTCTAAACGGCCCCCTGTTTTTTATTTTATATTTTAATCACATCTTTTCAATATTACAACATCTTTTGACACATTCTATTTGAGATGTTCTCAAACAATTCATTGGAAATTAACGAGTTAAAGGATGCCACCCTTATAACAGAAAGACGTAAAAATCCGTAGCGGCGTCGTTCATCTATTCAATATCTCGTGAAGCCACCTTCCTGTGGCAACAATATAACGTCATCTCACCATCATGAAATCGTAGAAGTTACTGTTTTGGACTATTCGCCTATGTGTGAATCGTGTCACCATCCTGTTATTTGTGTAGTAGCTATTGTTGCCGCATGAGTGACTTGTTGTCAAATTTATATGGTTGTTTTGTTAGAAAAACTTGTTGTATAAACTTATCATAAGTAAAACCAGGAAAATAAAATTCAATTTAGATTATCTCCCTTACAGTAGTTATAGTTTTTAGAAGAGTGATAATAATTTCCTTAATATCTTTACAAGAAGACATTGACATTGTTTACATGATGGTAGCTAACCTATCGTGCCATATCGCAAAGAAAATGACATCAAGCATTGTCTTGCAAGGTGGTTTCAAGAATCTGAAATCGTTTTAAAGATGCATTGTCATTTTAACCGTTAATCACTCGTGTGTAATAAACACCTGACCAATCTTATTTATCAAATATACTGTAGAAGTATTTCATATTCATTGAATGTGGTATCGTATGTTACTTTTTGTCTAATGGAAAATTCAAGGATGACATAACATTTGAGGACGGCATTACAGTTGTGATACAGAACATTTGAGGATGGTAGAACAATTGGGTCACAGAACATTTGAGGATGACAGTACAACTAGAAAACATAACATTTGAGGATGACAGAACAACTGGGTAACAGAGCATTTGAGGATGACAGAACAACTGGGTAATAGAACATTTGAGGATGACAGAACAACTAAGTAACAGAAAATTTGAGGATGACAGAACAACTGGGTAACAGAACATTTGAGGATGACAGAACAACTGGGTAACAGAACATTTGAGGATGATGACAGAACAACTGGGTAACAGAACATTTGAGGATGACAGAACAACTGGGTAACAGAACGACGATGACGACCATTTTGATTGCAGATTATTCGAGAATTACAGAATATTGGTGATGAAAGTCCATTTGAGGATGGTGAAAAGATATGCAGAATTATGCAGAATACATTGGAATAATACTAATCAAAATTGAATATAGTGTTGTATTTATCAAAGAAATACTGCATACTTGTAAACATGTACTTTTCTGTTTATATTTAGTTTAGGCTGATTTTTATGTTCATGTACTATACATGACTAATAAAAAGGTATTTATATGTATATATATATAAACTCTTTACCGTACAATATTGATTGTAATGCTGCAGTAAAATGCCTGTATTGCACCCATGTCCCCAAATACAGGATTGTACCATATCAATGATTTGTACAATAACCACATTGTGTAATATACGTATAATTCATAACATTACTGTGATAAAATTACTGTAACTTCCGTTTCGATTTTCTTTTCATTGATGCTACGCCACATTTAAAATCGATTTCGATTAAATAAATGAAACTAACATGTTTCATATCAGACCTTATTTAATAATAACAACAAATACTACTTCTGTTATAGTTGAAGGACATTCATAATTGTTTTATAATTATTTCATCACTGTTAGATATATAGATTTATTCTATACGTGTAAGTGTAAAGCCAATCACCTACACCAGACGTTACCACGTGACTGTACAATACGTAGAAGTTTATTCGATCCATTGTATTGAACAGTTCAAAACTCAAGATGGCGATTAAAAAACAATGGAAATAAATTGAAACGATCAAAGCAAACAATCGACAAAATGTTCCTCATGAAAAACAAGACGTAGAGAAAATCCGAACCTTTAAGTATTGTGGTGAAAACCATATTGGACGAGAGGCCGTACATATTCCGATATTGAACAAAACACAGCAAAATAATCGTATAGTATCGTTACTGTATAGAATTCAGTAAGATCATTTAAGGGCATATTATATTGACCTCTCTACGTGACATACACACAAGACCGACTGCTTTACCTTCCCTCCATATGGATGATATATTTGTACAACAATTTCTCTAGTCCAAATAAAGCACTGTATGGGAGCGTTAAAAACAACCCGGGCCGGATTCCACTGGGGATAGAAATGGAGATCTCTGAATTTTGAACCATTGGAACTGTTTGACTTACAATGACACCAACCATTACTATAAAAAAATTTACTTTCTGCCAATTGTATAGGAAGGCATAAACATATGAAATTATACTGAATGACAGAAAAAAATTATAAAGGGGGGAAATTACAAACAAAAAGAACAGATAAGTAACAAACATACCGCCGATAGAATTTTATCAGTTTGTTTGATGATATAGTTCGTCTTCCTATTCACACGCTTTATTGCTTTCATGCCATCGTCTCCCGATATTTTGTAAACATCTTTTACGGCAAGGTTATAGTTTGTTCCTGTATCCGCATAGACAAGGCAAACCAGCAAGCAAAGGATAACAAGCACTCTCATCAAAGCCATCATGAGAAACCACGAGGCTGTCAGCGAGATATACAATAAACAATGCCTGGAAGGTTGTCTTTATATATGTTTCAGTATTAAGTAACGAATATGTCTTTAATATTTAATTACATTTTTTCTTTGAAGCAGATGGCTATTGGGAGGGGTTTTAAAAACCATTTCTCTTTCCATGCATTTAAATATCGGCAGTAATGCCCATTAATAGCTGCATACATTGCATGTTTTATGTTCAGTTGTTAATTAACTTTCAATATAAATGTCTGATTAAGAATAGATACAAGAAGGTATTGCGCACTTCTTCTCTTTTATTAATAGTTTGCTTTTGTTCGTCGCAGTCGTGGCCTTGTGTTAAAACATCCGCCATGCATGTGAACCCCGGCTGCTTCATACGTGGGACATTCAGTAAGTAAAGTTATTTATCCCAGAAATTATGAAAATGTACATCATGAACATTTATCGAATGTTACATTAATTTCTTTTGCAGCCGATGAAACCTACAAACAATGCGTGCGAATTCCAACACACGTTTCATTGAAGTCTTGACCACATACAGTCGTATACACTGCTATCAATTAAATTGGAAAAAGAGGTGCAAACTTTGCTCAAGTACAGAGATGTATGAATGCATGTTGTACAAGTGAAGTATGTGCATCACAGACAGACGAAGGTCTTGTATTGCCAACAGAAATGTCACATTTCAGTATCTGAAGTGTATACACAAAACCGACAAGAGGACATTTTAAGTTATCAATCAAGTACATGTGTTACCAAGATATTATTTGATTTTTGCATTTTATTACCAATATAACATCAATTATTGAACGCCCCTCGTACCAAAGTATTGAAAATAGTTAGAGCATTTTAGAAAATTCCAAGAAATCATAAAAAAAAACACTTCATATTTGATAAATGTTCATATGTACACTTGTATGTGTTTAGTTTCCGATTAATTCATATAAGCGTAAATAATCAACTTACTGATGTCACTTATATTGCATATACTTAATTAGTTTTATGATGTGCATACTTTGTTATAATGGAACCGTATGCAACTAAGCATGTTAGGTATAGAAGCTGTCGCCTTATAAAGATTGAGAATAATAACCGGTTTTATACGCTGCTATCGTATAAATATGTTTAGTTCTATATTTATTTGCGTTTATGAGCGCAGCTGCAATATTCTTCAAGCTTCAAATAGCAATACGTACATTATACGTTATATAATTAATAATAGTTGACTAGAATGCTTGCATATTTGAAGAAACAGACTGGGTTAATATGTTTACACGTTATCAGAGTAGCCGTTACAATTTTAGTAAATCATAATTATATCAACAGTATGTTAAAATCCATTGAGTAAATACAAAGTAACACATATTCAACTGTATCAAATCTGTTTAAATTCATTCATCAAACCTTTAGTGATCGTAATGCATTATATATTCTAAATGGATAAATGTGTGTGTGTGTGTGTGTGTGTGTGTGTGTGTGTGTGTGTGTGTGTGTTTATATATATATATTAGTTTTTCACAACGTATTTTTTTATTGTTTAATTTATATGTGTCAACCTCAAAAACTAAACAAAAAGTATTTTGGCGTAATATTTCTAATTTAATTGAATCTAACGTAATATTGTTTGTTATTTATTTGCATATCATGTGTTACATTTATTATTTAATTTAGTATGCAATGAGACACATTTAATTTTTTTGAATCATTGAATCTAGTAAAGTATTGACTGACGTGGAATGGGGTTTTGTGAATGAAAGTAACAAAGATATGTTGTCGTCTAAGGCTGCTGCAACAGACAGTTAATTGAAATATTTTTAGCTTTAAGGTTCCACCTAGTATGATATCCGATTGTTATTTATTGTAAGAATGTATTTTACGTTTACACTTAAAATGGCCTATTTACTACTTTTCAACAATAACAATATATACAAGAACAATAAAGAAACGTCGGGTGAACTGCAGAGCCATATTATTAAGTTATTGTCATCGTCGGATACCCGCGTGTAAACCATTCCGATACCCTCCATTTATCACCCGTGGGATATAACACTAGCCTTGCGTCGTTTGTACAAAGCCACGATGCAACCATATTATTGGTTTCTCCATGATTCCATGAAGGGAACGTTATCCAATCGCAATGCTTGTTTCATGCAAACGCCGTTTTGATAAGACGTTGTTAACGTTAGCTGCAGTTGGTTCTGTTCTGTTCAAATAAAACGACGCAGAGCTAGCGGAATTTCCCACGGGTGATGGATGGAAATTAAAGGAATTGACACCTGTGAGTATCAGACGATGGTTTTTGTAGGCGATTCGTGTATTTACAATATTAGAATATGTACAATGTAATAAAAAATATACAATGTACGTAAAGGTATATCATTAATGATTATGCCGGTGATAATGTTTTATAGACAAAATCATTATCGAAATACGTTTACATACATATTCTGAAAATGTCGCTAACAATAGTTTGATATATTTTCATCAGGCAATTTTTATCCTTTCAGTATACAATTATTTAGATCATTGAAGTACGTAATATTTTTTCCATTACATCAATATAAACCTACATTAGACAGTTTTAAGTTGGTTTTAGTCTTCATATAATTATAATTACAGAGAAACTGTTAAAGGTGTTTTACTAGCAACGTCTATAGAACTCGCTTTCAACGTCAGATACAGACACAAATATTTATCAGATTCACTCAAGCGAGATTTGCACTACAGAATAAACATTTATATCAGTTTCAATATCAAACAATTACTATATAAACATATGCAAGTGTCATAGAAAAATGAAATAGAAACGAAAGTTTTGAAAATAGTCAGATCAATTACTCGCATGGTTGGTAGGTTGTGCCTCCGTGTGCAGCCGTTCGTGTTCGTGTATTCACGTTTGTTTCTTAGAAATATATGTTTAAATTGTCTTCATGACGCCTAGAATTCAATTTTACTAAGAATTGATTCATTCGTCGGGCCACAGTGTGTATGGGTTCTTGTCGACCAGTTAAATCACTCATGCTAAAGCTGACATTTAAGTACTGCTAACAGACTAAGATAAAATTCTCTAAAACAAAAGCAAATACAAGACAAACACTGGGATTGCCATTTATGCTGCCTTAAGAGTTATCCACTTAAAACCTTTTAGACATTCGTACTAATATGATCATTTGCATTAACACGATCTGATATTCATGTAGTAATTGTTAGATATAATAGCCCCGATAAATCTTTACCCTGTCATTTATTTCATGTTTAAGCAATGTTAATAAAAATAATATTTTGTGAGCGATAACTTGAAACTATACCCTAATTTTCCATCATCATTGTGTGTGTCAGTATATTTATTATATGTTTCGCTTCGTTAAGCGCAAAATAGTGCAGTTTCAAGCAATGCTAACGATAAATCACCACTTGTTTCACCACTAAAATTAAATCTGAGAGTTGTATAAGATATTTAGTTGCTTTTCTAGATGAAACATTGAATTTTAAAGAACATGTCAAAAGGAAGTGTCGAACAGCTATGTTAAATATTTAACTAAGGATGCCACAGAAATTCTTATTCTGTCATTAGTTATTTCTCACTTGGACTACTGTAATCTTATTTTATATGGTAAAGCAGAAATGGAAATAGGCAAAATGCAACGTATCCAGAATATGTGTGCAAAACTTGTTTTAAACAGGAGAAAATTTGACAGTTCTAAGCAAGCTCTATATGACTTGCATTGGTTACCTATCAAAGCTAGAATTAAATTTAAATTACTCTCTTTCATGCACAATTGCTCTATCGGCAATGTACCAGTCTATTTGTCTGAGTTATTAACAAAATCTATTCCCAAAAGACCAGGTCTGAGGTCTTCATACTCCACAGATAGGTGCTATGTTATTCCATTTAACAAAAGAAAGTGTTTTAGTGACAGAAGTTTTGGTACAGTAGGTCCTAGCCTGTGGAACAGTCTACCATTGAGCATAAATATGTCCGAATCTGTAGTGAGTTTTAAAAAGAATCTGAAAACATTTTATTGCCGAGATTTCTATGCATTGTTTTAAGGCACAACAGTCTGGTTTATTTTAATCTTTATTTGAAATTTATGCAATGATTTTATGTAATTTGAATATATTTATATGTTGTAATTATTCAGATTTATACTTATGTTTTTATGTTTTATACCTAAATGTACAACGCCACTGAATATGAACTTGTATAGAAACAGGCGTTTTATCAAATAAAGCAGTTTCAGTTTCAGTTTCAGTTGTTAGTTGAGGAAGAACGGTGGTTCCATTCAGATTCATTATGATTCGTCATTCACCAATACAACTGGATATGCCATATATAGTAACATAAATGTGCTGAAAATGGCGTTAAACCACGTTAAAAAAGAATCGCAACTAGTAATAATATCAAAATGTAATTTAAGATTGATACCCTCAAAATAGCACGTTATGCAAATAAAACAAATCATGCATAAATATGTACCTGAAGCGAGCAGCCGTTGAAAATATCTTCAAACAAAAGATCGCAAACATTTAGCTCATAAAATATATAACGTAATTGTGGATAATTGGTAATAAATAATAAATGAAATGACCATTATCATGATCGTGTAAGAATGGTTTCTGCAAGGATGATGATAACTTTATTTATCGTCGCCACCGGTTTCCCGTATAGGCGACACCTCCAGGTGAGTGTTAGTAATTCGAGAATTTGGGAGTACAGTACAGTTTACTCTTTTGTAGCGTCCCGGTTCTTTAAAAATCTCGGCGTAAAGTACCGATACATGGGACCTCGAATTTTGTTAAATTCTCATCCATAAGACTGATAGGTATTTTAGTTGGAGGAGCGGGAATTCGAAGCTGCTATCACCCAAGGCCTTATCCGCTGGACCAGTAATCGGCGTTTCTGGAATGGGACATTTGAAGTTTATTACAATATTAATGTTAAACAATGAAGATGTGTGCTATATGTTAAGCGGGAAAACGTTCAATGACTTTTATGTCATCTTTTAAAGGAACATGGACGCCAAACGTCTAATTCTGATAATCTGTATCGCCGTCCTTGCAAGTAAACTATTTATATATTTATTTGAATTCACTCAATTTTAATGCTTACCGTGTTATAAATTATCCTATCATGTGCATTTAATTATTTGTCCAGACTCCTGGCATTTTAAGACAGATAATTGAGTAACACATACTACTATAACTAGTATTTGTGTTCATAGCTCTGTCCATTTGTTGCCACTTTGATTTTCAGTTCAGTTTTCAATTGAGTTTTGAAATGTAATACTGTCGCATACGCCATCTTTAGATACTTAAAAATGACGTGATACAGGTATTATGAAAAAACTCATGATTGCATACGATATGTGCATTTGAATACTATCTGCTAAAATATCCCTTGTAGCTCAGTAAGCATAAAAAGAGAATTTTAGTTTAAGTCCAAATATTATTTACTTCCCCAAAACAAAATCTTTGGTAATGACAAAAATGGTTGAAATTAAATGTGCTTATAATATTGATAAAACAACACCTTATTGGTTGCCATTTATAAACGTACAAAATATATAGCATCGATCAAAATGTGTATTTCTTAAACTAGCGGTCCGCTCGTTTATAAAAAAACTGATAACACTTCCCCATGCTATGTTTCTCTGGGAAGAGAATTGATCATATAAAACCGATTTACCCGTTTCCGAAGAGAAAAAGTTTCGCGACTCCCTGTTTTCTGCCGAATGTGTTTGTCGGAAAGAGACAAACATTAATTTGTTAACAAAAACCGTTCGTAATTATTTACCATTTATAACGTACTTTATGTTTTTTTTTTCGTTTACAAAGTTTCTCAGTGATCAAATAAACATGTAATCTATAATTTAGAAGAGTAAGACTGACTTAAATTAAAACTGAAAACGACCGTTTTGGAAGTTTAATGATCCTTTAACTAGCAGACTCGGTATTTTTAAGTATGCGCGGTAAATAAAATGAACGCTTTAACACCTCTCACGCTTCCTAGCACCTGAATAAGTTGTTATATATCTTTAAACAGTATTGAACTCCATGGTTCCAAGGAATCAAATATAAGTGCAAGGCTGACGCAAGAGTACACGCCGACTTTTTAAGAGAATTAATAATAATTCTTTGAACCAAACCCCCAGTAATATAATACCGTTGAACCAAAACTCCAATAAATATTTTTTAGACCAAAATCCAGTAATAATAACTTTCTTTGTCCACAACCCAAGACATACCAATTTCTTTTAACTAAAACCCCAGTATTAATAATTCCTTTGTACCAAAACCCCAGTCATATTGATACATTTGTCACAAAACCCCAGTTATAACAATTCTTTTGAACTAAACCCCCGGTAATGATACTTCCTTTGAACCAAAACCAAAGTAATAATATGTCCTCTGAACCAAAACAATAGAAATAATAAGTCTTTTGAACCAAAACCATAGTAATTATAAGTCCTTTGAACCAAAACCATAGTAATAATAAGTCCTTTGAACCAAAACCATAGTAAGTATAAGTCCTTTGAACCAAACCCATAGTAATAATAAGTCCATTGAACCAAATCTCAGCAATACTAATACATTTGTACCAAATCCCAAGAAATAATAATTTCTTTGAACAAAATTACGAGTAATAATAATACAGTTCTACTAATAACCAACGATAATTATTTCTTTGAATCAAAACCCCAGTTGTAAAAATTCCTTTGTACCGAAACACCAGTAATATTAATGCATCAATAAGAATTCCCTTGAACTCAAATCTAAGTAATTATAATTCCTTTAGAACCAAAACCCCAGTAATAATAATATATTTGTACCTAAATCCCTGTGATAATAATAATTTATTCGAATCAAAACCCCAGTAATAATAATTTACTTTTTACGAGAATTAATAATACTTCCTTGAACCAAAACTCAATCATACTATAAGGTTAACTTCACTCATAACATAAGGTTAATTTCAATCATACTTGTATTTAACATGGTCTTGTAGTCAGATATTGAATCACGGTAATAGGTTTAAAAACTATATGTACATTGGTCGAAAATGCTAACAAAAAAGACGAACGGAGAAGGTAAACCTGAAAATCGTATTTTGTAAACATAAAAAAAAACTGAAAGCAAATAAACAGTCACTGGATAAGAATGCATTTAAGCATATATATCTTGCTTAAACACACGTCACACATTCCAGGATTTTCGATTGCCGATACTATATGTACTCGACACAAATTAAAGTTCTTCACACTTGGCGTATTTGAGTTACAAAATGAAAACTGTATTTCATACGAATATGTTTTATATTACATGTTTATGATATATAAAGCCTATTTGAATTATTCAAACTTAATGAAATAACATCATTTCGTTATCCTTGACCATAAAGATATTACGGATATGGCTCAAGCCTTCACTGTACAATCGTATTGTGACGACTCAGTTCTATTCAATAAGTATGGTAGCCTGTAAAAATAATCCATCGCATCATTGTTTTGGTTGTTTTAAATTAATAACTTAATTAATATTCTTTTGTAACATTTCAATAAATCTATATTTCATGTATTCGATGTCGCTAATATATAAGTATTTAAGTAGTTCTAACCTTTTTGATAAATTATTCAAGCCAAAGACCTTTAAACAATAGGCTATAAAGAAAACAAACTGTTTTATCATGTATCCAATTTGAAAGATAGTTTGTCTTGTAACTAAAAATCCCGAGTATTTATAGTCGTAATGTATTCCGCAGATATCGGCGGGAAACAGCAGAATAAGACAAGAAAATGCGGAATATATCAGAATATACAGATGACGTCACAATTTCTGACGATAAAAATGCAGAATTCTGAAGAAATTTGACATAATCACTGATTAAAAACAAATTATCTACCAGCGTATGAAAGTCTTTGAATGAAAACAAATAAGATACAAAATAACGCAATAATTCATTATTACCGAAAAAGTGGCATATTTGCAGCAGATAGCTGTTACTTCTTAAAGTTTGCAAACAAACGCCCCGATATTTGGATTATCAAACTAAAACAAAGACAAATAAAGTCCAATATATATTAATCAACTTCACCAAATATCAACTCATTTGTAAACACGTTCAATATACATATTTTATATAGGTGAGTGAACATCATTTTTTCTACAGAGCGTTATTAATTCATAGTACAGTTATCATAAAAGAATTATCATTATTTATATTTCTTCGAATATGGAGTCATTACTATATTATCATATGAAGCTCTATATTTATTTTCGAAGTTGGCCCAGATATTTTGTTCAGTAGTGGTAAGGAGTGATTGGTGAACCGTGGATTATGTGCCTCCCTCGTGTATATTAACGGAAGTGAAGTTCAGAAATATGTAATACCTCCAGTGCAATATTTCTATTTGTTACAGGTGTTGTTTTTCAAATGTGTTTTTTTTTTTTTTTTCATTGCTTTTTCAAAGCATAGGAATGTCAAACACGAAAATCACTGTTAAACTCGGAATTTCCAGGGTGAAGAAATTATTGATGGAAGGGTATGACGTTATGTCATTTGCATATGTGAATTCGCGCGTTTTCCATGCAAAGATTTCCGTCATATTAGATTCAGCTGTGGATGGTTTTGGACGCTGTATTTTGGATATTTTACTTTATCTAGATCGCATTACAATTCAAGGAAAGGTAGGTATTATTATTGATTAGCTAAGTTGCATAATAATGATTTATATCAATCAAAACTTATTTGAACTATTGTTTTGCGATGTGCCAAGTTTTCCAAAGGGTAACGCCATGCGATGTCGTTTGTTTACTTTGTTTTCGGCTGATTGGAATGGTGTTTTTCATTTTTGTTGTGTTGCGTGAAAGGATTATTTTGTTGTGATTTTTTAACGGGAATCATACTGTGCATGTGTGTTTTGTGCATTGGTTCTTTCCTATTTGATTCCATAGCTTGATGTCATCCATGCATCATGCGCCGTCATGCGCTGTACACGTGGTGTTAATGTCAAGGTCACAATTGTTTATGTAAGTCTGCATGAAGGAATATATACATGTGCGAGTTTTTTTTATTAAATGTTGCCATGAATTATAAATCAATAAACATTATGCTTCCCAAAGCAGTTGATCTACATAAAAATATATTGCTTATGAATGCTTTGCTTCATGATTGATGATGTTTATGGCCGACATTTCTTTAAATTATTTTTTTACGGTAATGCCCTGTGTGTCTGTTGTTTCGACGTTCCTTGCATAGGTTATGTTCTGCAAACTTACTCCATTTTTGTGGATGCAAAAAGCAGTGTTGCAGAGCTATGGGCCTCATCGAAGAATGAATTTATTCAAATGAGTTATCTCGTTAATATATATTAATATTATTATTATGTTTATTTTCCTGAGATGTTAGTTTTACATACAAATAATGCGAGTTTGTGTATGTTCCATTTCCTTGCATAACAATAGTTAACAGCATGGAGAAGCTGCTATTACTGTTTTAAGCCCTCTGCCATTAATTTATACAGAGATGAGAGGCAACTGGTTGAGATTTTGTGATCGCTTGTGTATTCGCGCCAAAAATATATCACAATATCCGATTTTAATTTCCTTCACTCCCACTCAACTTCGGAACACAAATCATAATTCTTACACTGCAGAATGAAAACGTCATCTAAAGAAATATTCTCAGAAATGTGTGTTGAAAATGTTGGCGTACTTGTGGTTACAAAAAAATATGTATACTGCAGATAAATTAACGGAATAATTACCATGAAAATACCTTCAATTTAAGAGCATTTCCTGTGGTTGAAACATGTGCTGCTCACATTTTCACAATTTTCTTTTAATAATTTAAGTTTATGAAGCATCAACGTCTTTTGTGCTTACTCTTTCTGACTGCGATCCACTAAAAAAATATATGTTGATAATTATATATTAATAATATTAACATACAAAGTGATTACTTTGGGGTTCGATTCCCAGCTGAGGCTTTATTTTTTGTCTATTTTGTTCGTTTCTGTTTAGTTTTACAACTAGATTGTAGGAGGGTCTGGACAAGAACTGAAGGAAACTTATGTCCAGATTGTAAATTTCATTTATTCAAATCTGTGTTAAGCAGCCAGTCTAGGGAAGGAGCAAGAGTGACCATGTGAGGTTGTTGCTTAATACAGGTTAATTTACTCTAAAACATAGAAATAAAAAATAAAAATATGGTTACTTATGACAGGTTACTTCTTAAAAAAGGTGGTCGCCTAGACAGGTTTGGCTGTATTTTTTATACTTCAGCTGCCTGTTCAGGAATGTAAGTAAATGGGATGGTACATGTGTGCAGTCATGTTTTTATGGTGCCAATGTTACAGTATTCCTTGTACATGGGAGATGAAAGCTAAAAATTCTGACATGTCACATAGATTTGCTGGGCGTTTGCTTACACTTTTTGCTCATGACATGTCAATGTCATGCAGCTTGTATAGTGGATGATCTGTTTGAATAATTGTGGTGCCTTAATAATTCATTGACATGAAGACAAAAATTTGGTACTTTTGTTTCCATATTTTCTTATTGCTGATTATGTTGACAATACTTTTCAGATTTCGTCTTTACGGAGAGTGACGTTGGCCTATAGCAGCATGGTGTTATGTGACGCATTTTGGCTTTGATGACAACTATACATTTTTGCATTCTGCTGCGAAAAAATGTAAGTTTCGCTGCTCTTACCTTCTTTGCACAAAAATGGTTAGAGGTCGGTACCTAACAATTTTGCAGTTATTGTTATGTACCACGTTTCAAGAGTTGGTGTGTGTTTGTGTCTGTGTCCTTAGATTTGCTTCCTTAGTTCGGTGTACAGCGGTTTCAACATGTACTCGTGCGTAGTACACTTGTACCTTAATGCATGCGTTGTTGACATTTTTAAAAGCAGTCGATCGTCGGTCAAATCAACTGGTAAAAAGTCCCCATTTGGTTGGACAATTCACTTGTCCAAAATAAATATACTAAAATGTTGTTTGTTTGAAGCACATTGTGATTACCATGCCTGGCCTTAAACAATTTATTTTTTAGTTACAGTAAGTACACCACTAGCTTAAAACGTTGTGACCATGCAATAAACATTAATTTTGTTGATGTTAACATTTTGGTTTTGTTCTGAATACAAATAGTTTGGGTTAAACATAAATAACGTAACGCATTTAAGCGTACATAACATGCAAAACGCAAAAGGCCCGGGGCTGGGATATATTCCGAAGACTGGAAACAGTGTGATATTTAAACCGACATTGGAAAGCTGCGCATGTGCGTCTTGACAACTTCTAAAAAAAATGCCGAACACTTAATAATGAAAAGTGAGTGTGTTTTGTGCCTCGGCAAGAAGTTGCATAATAATGTCATTATTGATGGACGTTGAATTTACAAGTGATGTTTAAGCCAATGAAATATAGGAAGAATAAAAACCTATTGATTTTGACCCATTTCTGTTGTACAGTTTCCAGATTGTTTATTTTTCTCTCGGCCAAAAAGTGTACTCTTCAGGTGGACTAGTTTCTGGTAGAAATCACTCATCAGCAGACTAAACCACTCGTCAAGCTGAGTGCTTCTGTTGGCTTATGCCTAACTTGAATTTCACATTTGCATTCATATCTTTTTGTTTACCAGTATATATGCAAGTCAATAAAAAGTCTGGAGACACATGTAACAGACATATAGTCAGGGCTGTCATTATGAGCCGATGGCCGGGGTTTTCCCCGTCTATTCTTACTTAAACACCCGGCTTTATTTAGCTGTGTTTCTTCTGACTTAGCGGAGGACCCCCAGAACCCCTATCTACTTTATCTTTTCACCCTCCTACTTCAAAACTTAATGGAAGCCCTGCATAGTTTGCATACTTTGTATGCTTGGTTTAGAGCGCTTTTGACAAGTGCTGTCGCATAATGCATTGTCTCTTATCGCGAATGTCACATTTGCTTTCATAAAACCTTTGTTTACGTGCTGTACATGTCAGTCAATGAAGTGTCTGGTTGCATGTAATTGGTACCAAGTTGGCATGGCATGTACCATTACAAACAGTTTGCGGGAGAGAATTGTTAAGTTACATAGGTTTGGTAACTGTTTGTTTATATTTCTTGCTAATGCCCTGTCGAGGTCATATAGCCTGTGCAGTTAGTGAAATGGTTGAATAACTGCGATGCTTACTATTTTCTGATTAACAGACAAAATCTTATGGTTTTGATTTAACACCTTATTGGTTTTGTTTATGATATATTACAGATTTTGTGTTTCAGATGTCTGGCAATTGTGCATACCGACATGGTTTTGTTTGATGCAGACCTGTTTGAATAATACAGGACACATTTGCATTTGTTTGCAGAAAATGTATGATTTCCCAAATACATTGAAAGCAAGAGCTTATAAATATTTTGATTTGTATATGTGTCTTTCAAAACTGCTCTCTTATTCATCCATCATTTTTGCTGACTTATTGGATGTTATACTCAGTCACCTTTACAATAGACTAAAGGTCAGAACGTGTGGAACGCGTGGTCAAGTGGTAGAGCACCGAACCCATGATCGGAGGGTCATGGGTTCGATCCTCCGCTACAGCTACATGTGGTGTTTTTGAGCAAGACACTTTTTCCGCATATGCTTTGTACTGTTCTACCTAGGAAGACTTCGAGCGTGATTTGTCTAAGTTGTAAGTACTTGTTTCACAATCGAAGTAAATTAAATAAGTTTAAACTGCTAAAGGTCAGGAATTTTGACAATAAAGGTTTGTAATTACTGTTTATACAGTTGTAAGCATAATGTCATAACCAAACTATAAAACTGTAAACAGCCCTGTTTTACTTGTTTATAAAACCACACGCTTGTGCTTTCCAAGCATTAAATGCACATATTGTGGTATAGTCAATTATCTAGTCAGAACAATAGACGAGCATTGCTTTTCAAATGGCATGGACGCCTTTCTTCAAATGACAGTGATCATGTTGCTGGGAAGATGTGTGAAGCTGCAATTAATCTGGAGCCAATGATATAGGTGAATGTAAAGAGAACAATGTGTTAGGGTGTGACTCACCAATGTACTGCTATTGGCACTTATATTGCAATTGTAGTTCACAACTAGCTGAATAAGACCATTGGTGGAATTCATTAACTTTTTATAAACAACGAATGTTGCATCGACTGATTTGAATTGTATTGTATTTTTCGTTTTTGTTATGTTGCATGAAAGGATAATCCATTTTTTGATTATATTGTTGTTTTTTTTAACGGAAATCATGCTGTGCATGTGTGTTTGGTACATTTTCTTTTTTGTGTTCTTTCCTATCTGATTTCATAGCTCGATGTCATGCACCCTCATGTGCTGTACACATGGAGTTGATGTCAATGTCACAATTGTTTATATAATTCTTGGTTTACGACTGCGCATATCAGTCTGCGTTTGCACACGCTTTGGTTAGTGCACATGAAAACAGTCAGGGAACTCTGTCACAATGTGGGATGATTCACGTCGACAGTTTGTTACAGATTCACGTCGATCTGATGCGACATAGCATATTTTGATGTCTATAGTCAATTTTTACTGGACACAGCTATAAATCTAAAACATTTTTTTACATGATTGCGTTTACCTAATATTAATTTGCTTTTTCAAAGATCCATTTGATAATATGTGCTTTAGTAGAGGTTTAAAATGCACAAGTTAACAAATCCTCATTGAATATGTATGTATAACGAAAGTAGAAGTGAAATTGTCCATAAAAACATTAATCAGTTCAGATTACCATTGATAACTGTTGTATAAGTAATTTAGTTTATAAAGGGTTATAAATAATTGACTTCTTACGTATACTTAGTGAGAGATACCGTTTAAAAAAAGCGTCATGTGTCACAGTTTGTGTCGATGTTGATATAAATGTAATGAATTCGCCCCTACAGTGTCACAGCTTCTAGTCGACACTATTGGCAGGACACGACAAATCTTCTGTCTAAGATTCCTCGCTGTATTGTGATCTGGATGTACGCCCATCATTGATAACATGTCCTATTTTCCCAGCCAAAGAAATTGATCAGATTTTTTAAAATAGAACATTCCTATGAATCGTTCCAGGAACAGAAAGAAGATCAACAACTAAGCCGGTTAGATGTTGTAAATGGAATTTTCTACGAGCAAAGTAATTTTTAACCTATTAATGTCATGTTTTTCGACAAAAATTGAAATGAAGCATGTTTTAAAACCGTATCAAGAATAGCGCACTGTTTGGTTTAAAATGAGATGATAGTTCACAACATTTACATGATTTTATGTGAAAAAACAGTTAATTTATGACAGACTGCACAGGTCAAAATATTGTATCTTGGACCGACAACACCCACCCTACGCACAAAAACTTGACACAAATCTTGTATTTGTGTGTTTGATGTTCATTTGATTAAAATATACACAGTCTAATATGTCCTTGTGGCCACCTCTTGTAAGCGGTCACCTGTGTTAAGCGGTTACTTCAAAATCCCCCGTGTTGTGTAAATTGCTTATATAAAGTACATGTATTAAACGGTCACCTCTTTAACGTGTAAGCAGCCAGTCTATTTCATCGCAAACAATGCCCGTAAGCGGTCAGCGCGGCCAGATGTAAGCGGTTAGTTGTAGCGGCCGACCCTTATGATATCACTTAGTGGTCACACCTTTTGGCTGGCCACTATTCCAGTTATATTATATAATCCCGTGATCAATTAACGCTTCTGCTTCTGTTATGAAAACACACCACTTTACCCAGAGCGAGAGTTTGTATAAACGATCTAATAAGCAAATAGAATAGCGAGATTATGACGTAAGCGAAACGGTTAACTTGGTTAGTAGCGCATGTATTTAAGGTAGTTTTATTTAGGTTCCTTTGCGTGTAAACACATTAAAAGCAAATTTTACTGAGGTGTTTATGCACAATTATCGAAATGGGTAAGATCAAAAAGATAATTGTAATTGGTCAGTTTGGTTAAATTATAAATAAAATAAATTTTATCAGCTATGAATGTTGTTGCGAATGCAGTGGAAAAACAATATGTTTCATATCATAATACAATTGACTCGTTGCATATCGTACACAATATCTGCTGCAAATACAAAGTGTTTAACTTTGGATAATTCAAAAGTCTGAAGTATCGGACAGGAATCGAATCAGAATGTGTTCTAAACATAACTGCAGGAAGAAGAATACAAGCTACAAATCTTTGATGGATTGAACAGCGTCTGCTAAATGAAAAAATCATACGGATTTATTTTATACTAATGATTTTTTGATTAAATAAAATTATCTTTTTATTTGTTTATTTAAATGTTCAATATAATATAGTGTCAGTTCAAATATTTTCTTCCTGCAGATCTTTCTCATTTACCCCCAGTACAACTAACAGGCATGGTACATGTACAATCATGTGTGATCACATTTTTTTTTTCTCAATAAACGTCATGACTTTAGCTTTCTCTGTAAAAAATATGGACCCTCTATTAAGCAACCACCTGTGTTAAGCAGCCACTTTGGCTATTTCACTTGGGTGGCTGCTTAATACCGGTTATACTGTATATATAAGATAGTATTATGACATCTCTTTTTTCCTTCAAATGAACAAATAATCCCATAAAACACTCAAATACAAGATTTATTTTTGTGTGGGTTGGTGCGATGGGTCCAAGGTACGATATTTTGACCTGTGTAGATAGGCACATCTCCAGAAACCAAAGTATACTTGCGGGTAATCACGTTACACTAACTTATGTTTCGTTTTTTCCCTGCGATCATTATAGTTTGTGAATCATTCTGTTTTATTTCATAAAAAACAAAAGTTCGAAATCCGAACTTCCAACTTGGACAGTTGCTTAAGAACTAGACATGCATCATTCGGTGGGCTTGGATAATTACATCACTCAAAATGTTAATAGGATAATACATACAAGAAAGTGTCAATTTGTCCCTAAAATGATTTGTTATTATTATTTATAGTTTTAAACTGCTCACACGACCATTGTTTTTTTATGAATGTTGTTGTTGTTGTATGGTGTTTAGCGTCGCTTTCAACAATTTTTCAGTCATATCGCGACGGTGTCTACTTGAGACAGTATTCTGAGCGCTGTCACACTGGAGTATCATGCCGCAGACACATGGTATGATACCCCACCCAGTCACATTATACTGACACCGGGCCGACCAGACCTAGAACTCTCCTCTAAATGCTGAGCGTCAAGCGAGGAAGCTTTTAGTACCATTTTTAAAGTCTTTGGTATGACCCGGCCGGGGATTCGAACCAACGACCTTCCACATGCGAGGCGAACGCTCTACCAATAGACCACGCCGCGCTCTTTTTATGAATGTATTGAAGTATTGTTTTGCTTCCGTGTCGGTTCTAAGTTTCACCGACTCTTAATCTGTTACGTTACGACAGCTTTCCTTTTTGATGATCTAGTAATATATGCCAGCAACCTCTGCGCAAGACTAGAAATGTAAATGGCAGTATTTTCATAGGGTTGCACTATTCTACAATGTTAAAACTCTCTACACTGAATCTGTGACATTGAAATAAGGATCGACACGCCTCTGTTACCCTGTCGTCACAACGTTGTGACATTTTAGAAATTAGAATTTTATATAAAATGACAAATGCGTCTTCTGACAATACTAAAACTTAGCAATAAAAATGACTACATTTATTATTTTTCAAGCTGGTTGTGATTTGATGTGGTAGTTGTGTCAGTTATTAACAAATACATGTATTAAAAAAAGCTCCAATAACATAAAAATACAATTAAACTGCTTTTAAACTTTAAGACATAGTCATAATCAAATGTTCAATTTGATCGCATTTTACTAAAAAATACAATCCATTCCACTGAATGTAAAAATAAATTCTTATGATTGGATATATTTAACATATTCAAAACATCCGTGGTGATGTCCCCGCTATCACCTAGTAATTGTGAAAAAAAATTACAAAAAAAAGTAATACTGTCTGACCGTGATGAAGGAATATAATACATATACGAGCTTTTATTATCTTGACATGAATTATAAGTAAAAAAACATATTCCAAAGAAAATGGGACTAGTTGAAATACTTTTAACTTTTTAATAAGATAATTTGATTTGATATATATTGAAGTCCATTATCTTATCACAACATGATATGCTTTTGTGGTGTAACTGGCAAACACATCTACACTTTTGTAGAAATTCTGGGTTCAAATCCCAGCATTTGCAAACAACACAGAAAGGAGCTGGCTTCAAAATGGTGAAAAAGTTGTTTTTAATGAAATTATTCTCTATTAAATATCTCTATGATTAATACATATATATTATTTGTTTTTAAATGATGTTTGTTGCTGCATGGACAACATATTTGAATATTGCTTACAGTATTAAAGAAATTTTTGTTCAGTGCTCACATTTTCAATCTTACTTTTAATATTTTAAGTTTTATTAGGCATCAGGGTCTTTTGTGCTTACTCTTTCTGACTGCTACACATTAAACATTATATTTTCTATACATTTTCCGTGGGCTGCAGTTTACAATGTTCATTAAAAAAAAGTTAGTGTTACAAAGGTAGAGTGATTAATTTACAAAGTAATCATTTTGGATTCAAATCTCACCTGAGGCTATATTTTTTGTCTATTCTGTTCGTTCCTGTTTAGTAATAAAACTAGATTATAGGAGAGTCTGGACAAGAACTGAAGGGAACTATGTCCAGATTGTATATTCCATCATTCAAACCTGTGTTAAGCAGCCAATCAAGGGAACGAGCAAAAGTGACCATGTGAGGTTGTTGCTTAATACAGGTTAATTTACGCTAAAACATAGAAATGGGAAATAGAAAATATGATTGCTTTATGAGAGGTGACTGCTTAATAAAAGTGGCCGCCTACACAGGTTTGGCTGTTTTTGGATACTTCAGCTGCTAATTTGGGAATTTTAGTACATATGTACTGTCAAGCTTTTATGGTGACAATGTAAATATAGTTTTCCTTGGTACATGGGAGATGGAGATCTAAATTACTGACGTGTCCAAATACTTCTCTTAAATTTTTTTTCTAGTCAAGTGACCCTGAAGTTTCCAACATTTGATTGATCCTGTCCAGAGAAACACATGTAATAAGTTATTGTTTAACATTTAAATTACAAACACTCTACTAATTCTTGAATACAGCATGAATGTCTGGTGTTTAGAATTGTACAAATGGCTCTTGCGGTGGCAGAGTTGTCCAAGGTGGTGTTGTCAAATGACCACTTACTTCTTACCACTTAAGTTGTTGGTTAAATCCCCGCTCCGGTTGATAAAAACAATGTTTGTGAGAAAAAAAGGAGGTAACATGCAGAAAGAGAGTGGCTATACTGAGATTCTTTGCTAGGTATTCTAGGCTTGTTTTGAAATTGGCGTTAAACCATATTAAAATACAAACTGGCTATCGACACTGTGTAAATTTTAGTATAGACTTTGTTTAAGTTGCAGGACAAGAAAAAATATGCAGCCAGTCTTTGACTCAACCCAGAACGTTTTGCTTGCAAGGCAAACGCTCTACTGACTCTGCTAACCAGACCGCTGACATATAATAGTTGTTCTCTAACAGGTTAGGTACACACGGAAACATTTAAATAACGCAAAAACAAATAAATAACAGGAGAAAGAAATATGTCAGGAGGTCCTGAAAACATTTTGTGACAAGCACACATCTATGATAATATAAATGTTTGTTTGTGTTTGTATTATATGTGTAGGTGTTTTATTTTTTAATAAAGAAACAACAGTTTTCATAACATTTGAGTGTACCATTTTAGCGCTACTGACCAAAGGGCTTACGTGATGGCGCGTTGTTCCTCGTCTGTCGTCCTTTGGCAGCACATCATCTAAAACAATTAGGCCTAATTAAATTGAAACTTCACATGGATGTTTCTATTGCAAAGGAGATTTTTATTTCACAATCTGAATTTCATGCCATTACTAAAAAATTAAAAAAATTAAAAATCTTCAGATGAACCGCTTTTGAAAGTATATATAATGTAGTAATGGTACTCAACTATAGTTATAATAAACAATAATTCTCATTATCATATATGTATTTAGAGCATTTTCATTGGACAACGTCAATTTTTTCAAGACTTTTATTTTTCGATAAAACTCTGGAACCGGACTACTTTTACGTTCTCGCGTAAACAAAGAAGCATCGACATTTTGATGGTCGGTTTAACAATATACGAACTTAAATGACGTTCAAAACGGTTCCACGCTTATTTTAATAATAAAATATAACAAAAACAAATGTTAGATATCGTCCTAGTTGTTTTCTTTGGTTTATTGTTTTAAAGATTTCTTTGGTTCAGCGATTTAACCGGGCGTCACATTAGACCATAAGTTGTTTGAAAAACAATGAAGTAGGTGGTAAAATATTCAGATTTGAGATGTATAGTATTCCATTGAACCTTTGTACAATTGGTTCACCGAACGTGAATGCTAGTCGTTGAAAAACATTTCCACAGACCAATTTATTCGAGAGGAAAAAAGAAATAAAAACATGTATATGTAGTTGAAGTTCAGAAGCAGACGATCGTGAGACAATGTAAATACACAAACCTTGCACCTTCGGATTTTATTTGATTTGTGCGTGATTCGACATTCTTTACACATGCATTAAAACCACAAAAAAATGAATTTAATCCTTTATTAATACTTTTTCAATGGAACTGCGTTTGCCGTTATTTCCATAAGTTGGGGTTTCGTGTTTGTACAAAAAGAGTTGAAATAGACAATTTTCAAAAGTTTTCTTCTAAATAACAGGTCAGCCAAATTTGTTCATAATTTATATAGTTGCCCCAATGAGAAGGGGTTTAAAGTTTGTACAAATCAAGGGTTTTGCGTGTATAGCGGTCCTGTAAGGGGACTTCCAGTTTTTCCAGTTTTTCATAGGAATACTATGGGAAATGGAAAATTCTTATTTTTTCTTCCATTTATGCTTTTTTTATTCAGTTTGAGTTTTGAAGCATCATCTAGTCGTGACAATTTTCCTCTCTTCCTCTCAATAACCTTTCTGTCAAACTTGTTCATATAAGATATAAATCATCCTAGCTTCAGCTAGGGAATGGAGATTCTGCAAATCAAGGGGCTGGGATATATTGGGACCCTATATAAGGTGACATTTACTTTTACATAGGAATAGTATTGCGAAAGTGATTTTTGAGGCGCCAGACTTTCTAGCAATTTTCTTCAGAATCCCTCTTCTTCTTCTTCCTGATAAAGTGCAAGCCGTTGTGAGGTGCAAAATGTATAGATTTAGAATTTAAAATCCGATAAAAACGTGGATGGTGTCGACTACTGGAGGGCGACCAGACCGGACTTGAAGTCCTCTATGTCCTTGGCAGTGGCTATGTGATCCGGCAGCTGGTTCCACAGGCAGATACCAGATGGGAAAAAGCTGTACTTGTAAATGTCCGTCCGGCAGAAATGCTGCATGTATCTGATGGAATGTCCTCTTGTGAATGGTGCAGTGGGTTGGAGGTACACGACTGCTGGAATGTCTATCATGTCGTGGCTGATCCTGTAGACCATGGCAAGCTTAGCTTGTTCTCTTCTCTGTAGTAGAGGTGGCCAATGAAGTTTGTCCATCATGTTACTGGTGCTGTTTGTAGTCCTGTAATCTCCGTAGGCGAATATCGCTGATCTTCTTTGGACTGTTGATGTTAGTTGTAGAGTGGGGGTCCCAGACTGGAGATGCATACTCGAGGATTGGGCGAACCAGTGTCTTGTAAGTTTGGGCCTTCACTTCAGTGCAGCAGTTGGCTGTATTTCTCCTCAAGAAGGCAAGGTTGTTACTGGCCTTCTTTGTGATGACATCAACATGTCTATTCAACAGCAGTTTTTCATTGATGGTCACACCCAGGTATCTTCCATTCGGGGCAAGATTTGATGTCGGTCCGTGTACAGTGTACTGCTTGGCGATGGGCTCCTCTTGCGGGTTATTCGTATGACCTCGCACTTGGATGGATTAAACTGCATCTGCCAGTCGGTTTTCCATTGTTCCAGGCTTCTGAGGTCTTCCTGCAGAACGTCAGAGTTTCGTTCTGATATAATTCATCTGCGAAATGTTTGTAGACGAGACTCTTAGGCATGTCGTTGATATACAGGAGGAACAACAGCGGGCCGAGTACTGTGCCTTGTGGCACTCCGGAGATGACAGGGGCGGTTGGAGAGGCGTGGCCTTCATCAAGTACCTGTTGGTATCGTAGGTTGATTACCTGTTGCTCATTTCATATTCACCAAAGAACTGCTTCCTCATGGTTTCATACTACTCAAGAACAACATCGCTGTTTAATGGAGCGTAGCGAAGTCTGGAATGCAGGAGTGTCCATACTAATAAGCATATCGGATAGCAACAATGCAAATAATCCCTGAAGCAAATGTTACCGACTTTCTACCTTAAAAGTTTAACCTGTCGTCAATAATGATTTCGACATTCTATTTAGAAATGTTTAACATTATCAAAGAAAATTCTGTAATAGGCGCTACGTCGTTTATAGACTCAGATTCATTTCATTCAAAAGTTTTGTATGTAATAAAGTCGTGGAAGATCGCCTCTTTCGTCGAACTAATTTTAATCGTAGTGTATTATCAAGAGCATTCGTCTTGTCGCTCGTTTTTCATAGTCTATGTAAAAAAGGCTATGATTTTTTATAAAGTTTGATGGTATCTTTTTAGTAATTACAGATAATGGATATCTTCCTATTTCCGTAAACATCAAAATCAGAAATATGTTCAAGTACACTAAGTATTTACTTTAATATAAAGTTTATCTACTTTTTTGTAATGATAGACACACAAGATCTTCGATCCATACAGTAACACTGATACGACTTTACAGTCCAAATGTTGCTGAGAAGATAAAGGTTGATGTTGGTAAGTATGAGATAAGTGGTGATGACGTTGGTGAAAAAATTTGGTGTGATGTTGCTGATGAGTTCAGGTATAATGTTGATGGTTTGAGAGGGGGGGGGGATTAGAAATTATGATGCTGGTAAAGATTTTAGGTATAATACGGTTGGTGAAATGATTTTGGGTAATGTTAGTGAGATCATTGGATGTGATCATGTTGTTGAAAAGTATAGGGCTATTGACAAGGGGATTGATGATGATGGTAATGATTATGAAGATGCACCTCTAATAATATACCAAAGGAAGAAAGCAAAAAACAAAAATCTTATAGCTTGGTATATAGATTCCACAACATAAAATGACATTACAATTAAAGAAACATAGGTAGAAAGAAAAAAAGAGATAAAAAAAAAGGAAAAGCGATGTTGCAAAAATGAGGCATTATGAAAGTTAGTGCTACAACTCTCTAGTTACATGTACAGTGAAAGGAAAATAAAGTATACATACCTATAAACGTCGACAGGTCAAGGAACAATAAATGTATTGCATATAAATTTTGAATATTTATATTTCATCATATTGGTGAATCAAAAAAACAAACATTTAATTCATATCAAAGCAAAACAATAAGAAAACATCAGTTCATTTTCCATCACATGAATTAACTTAGCCAATAATGAAATAATTTTAAAAACCAAAATGTATACTTTCTTTTTCCTTTCAGTGTACATTGAGATCTGCAAAAATATTGAAGGATGTTTTTTTTTCTTGTAGGTTTATATGCCGGAGTAAATACATGGTCAAGCGAGACATACATTATTACAATCCTTCTGGCAACTGGTAATGTCAATAAACAGAATCAGAATACATACATCTGTTCGATAATGGAATCATAAAACAGATACTTTATTGCCATAAACATTAATTAAATGCAGCACATAACCCTATTGCCATTATTATTTATGTCTTTATAGCCCCACAAGTAATTGTATGCATTGATGCAAAAACCATAAAAGGTTTGATTTTTTGGGTTTTTTTATTTCTCCATTAATGTATACAGGAGAGTATAAACATACAGCCAGGGTTAAACAATGTACATGCACATACAAACACATATTTTCATAATTACAAATGGAAAGAAAAAAAAAGTTATACACATATATTAAAACATCCCTAAGCGTACATGTATATGTAAATTTAATACAGTTTTCTTACAGACAGTGTTTACGACCAGTCCATCTTCGCTTTTAATTTCAAAGAAATTCGAAGAAATTCGAAGAAAAGTATGTATCTTGGCGAAACTAAATGCAAGATGACAAAACATGCGTGACATGCTGTTTGTGAAGCAATATAAACGTATTAAGTCTCAAGCATATTTTCAAGAGTTTCACTCAATTTTAAACATAAAGAACAAGCTGTTATAACACTACGCAATGTAACACTAACTACAACTACTTGCACATTAGAGCTCAGTGGGATAGTCACTTCTAATTAAAGTTATGCTTCTTCTCCAACAGCTCAATCAAATAAATAGTAAACTGAGTTGAGAAAAATTGAAAAGAGAACAAGATCAATAGAAGTACAGACGTAGGATAGTCCAATCAGTCTACCAAATACATCGTTTCGAAAACTTAAACTTTGAAACTGCCATTTCAGTTCAAAACATACCATCAAACCTAAACCCTCTTTACCTAATAAAGAAACCGATGACTTCTGATCCTTATCAGAAATCATCAAAACCTTTGAGTTCTGGAGTAATTCAGGATTCCAAATATGTGTCGAGCTCTGGTGTACACTATCGCGCAAAGATGGTAAGATTATTTTATCATCTGCTGTTTCAAATGTTTGGATGTAGCCTACAATTTTGAAGACACCATTACTTTAAATTAAATATTAAATTCAACAACTGACTGCTGTCTGCTTTTATGTATACATACTGCATTGATTTAGACTAACATCTTATGAAGCGAATGTCTTTATAGTTTGTCACGTTAAGTCTTAACTATTGCGGCACGCTGCTCGTGATATTTGCGACCATTGATCAATAGGAACTGAAATCATAGTCAGAGTTCCTATTTTCTAGTTGCATCATCGTATTTCATTTTTATACTTATTTACTAGTTTTAAATTTATGTGTTTTGTGTGTTTGTCTGTATGTTGAATTAAGAAACAATAACTTTCTAATTGTATATATTTTTCTCTCATGTTCAACAGACATGTAGCTATATTGAATGGTATAACACTACTATGTACTACATTTCACACTGAGCTTCATTCTATCACAAATTTTAATTAAATATCACAATATGTGAAGTTCTTTTTTTTTCAACAAACTTCATGAATTCGTAATATACGATTTTACTGCAATAATGTTAAATTTATATATATTTCCTTAACAATATTATGATATTGGTGTGATTTACTATTATTTTGTGATACATTTATATAATTATGTTTCTAACAGATAGTTGCAAGAGCAAATTGTCCTCTTTACAGAGTATATGTTATACAACTGTTGTATTAAAAATATCCCACTTTGTTAGCCATGGGGAATATTTATTTCCGTAGCAAATTTCCTTCTAGAAGTTTCATTATAAATGACAAATATTTTAATTAAATATACAATTTCAAGATATATTTGGTTTTGATTTATATGTGATGGCTAGTTAGAAATGTAATAAATCGAATAGTACAGGAATAATTTCTGTTCATACATTCAGTCCACAAACATATTCAACAAATTACTATTAGTTTTGACCATAATTATATATGTAAAAAAATACATGAACTAATACAATACTGAATACAAATACAAAAATACCAATAATAAATACAAAAACAATTGAAAAAAGAAATACAAAAAAACAATTTTAATACAAAGTCAAACACAATTACAAATGTCTTTGTTTAGCAATTAGACGTGTAACATGTTGATAGCCTTCACACAAACATTACAGCAGTGAGAATATAAACTACTGACCTTACGTGAGAGAACGGCTACCGCTCCGCCCACTGGCCACGTGGCATTGTTTGGCAAAGCAAATACAATATTGTTTCTACTTAAACATCGTTAGCTTGTCTAAGGAAAAATGGCCGTAAAGCAACCGATATCGAACGCTGATTGAATTATTGATTTGTAAATACTGCAAAATGTTAAAATTTGGATTGTTATGCGTAAATAAAATATATGACAAAACTGAAAATCGACGAAAGAAAAGGTAATCGCTGTAACGTACTATGAGCATTTGTTCAGTGATCAAGCCTTCAAAGCATCCAGTCCGTCTAATTACAAGTTGATATTTCTTGATGTTGATGTACGTGTGTGCTAATATGACATTTTTAATATCTACAAAAGTATTGCCCCTTTTAGCAAAATAATAAGGAAATTAAAAATCGGCATACCCTCAGGGCTTTTCAGATATAATATTTTCATCATGTAGGTGTGTGATTCCTATAAATAATGCAAGGTACAAATATCGATATTGTCCCTTTAAGAATCAAGAATTAATAATTATAGTTTCTTTAAAGTTTAATTGCTATTACCAAAACATACATACACATCGCTACGATAACTCAATATGTTTAGAAAACATAAATAATGTTTTATTATATAAGCGTTTTCTCAAACAGGAAACACAATCAGATGGTGCGTGACAGACACCGGTATGAAGTTCAACAACTAACTATACTAAACAAAAATAGAAACGTCCCTTCCTGTTTGAGTAAAAATTTTCCTGAAAACCAAATTCCTCAATTCCCAGATCGATGTTTCCAAATGCCCAATAGTTTCCCCTGAACCTTACCAAAATTGAGTACATTGTGTCATAAAGCGAGAGCAAACCACCAATTTGCTTAAATTCGAGATCGGATTATTCAGGCGTTGCAGAAATTGAGGAATTGGTGAATTTGGTTTTGTTGTAAGTTGGAGCGCCGTAGAATTACTGCATACCTACCTGCAAATGGTGGTCACAATCGTTATTACCGAATATTAATGCATGTGACATATTCTGACTTAAACTCGTTGACCTTATCGTTACGCAACTAGTGTCTGGTAGTTTGTGATTGGTTAGGTTGCATGAGCGATCGGACCCTATAAAAGGGCCAGTTAAGAAATTGACTCTGGGCGCCCCCATATTGAAACGTCACGATCACGTGTTAAGAACACGGCATTTACCACATGTAGGTCGCCATTGTTTTTCTAAACAGTGCATTATGGGAATGTACAAACCGGTATTGATATTAAAACCTGGTCATGTTCCAGCTGTTCCAACCACTTTCCGGCTAAAAGGCATATCTAAATGCGGTGTGTGTAATAACAGATTGTGACGTTTTAATGCACTTATTGAGAT
The DNA here is from genome assembly GCA_029582155.1 of Panopea generosa. Taxonomy (NCBI): domain Eukaryota; kingdom Metazoa; phylum Mollusca; class Bivalvia; order Adapedonta; family Hiatellidae; genus Panopea; species Panopea generosa. The sequence continues at coordinate 16,823,227 of CM055900.1, read as the reverse complement.
CATAATGAATTGTGCTTTGCATATTTAATCAGGGGAAGAAATGAAAATGTGTTAAATCAAGGAATGTTCCAAAATCTTGCTTAAATGAGGTCTTGAAACTTATCTTTTTTGACATATTTTCAGCACGTCGTCAAAATCAGATATATGTCCGAACATGCACAAGTTTTGGAAAAACAACAATTTTTAACTGTTGTTTTCAAAAATAATATATGCAAAAATCATTTTGAAATATGTATACGAATTATTTAAAATATATTATGATCACAGAAGTAAATTGTATATATCAAAGCAGTAAGTAAGTTAGACAATATATAAGGTAAGTTTATTTTTAAATATACAAATGGCAATACATAATGATTGAGATCAGCACATTTAAACATCAAAGTTACTATCAGGCACACCACATATGCATTTTCCCTGCAGCCGGGAATTCGCTGTGTCAGCCGGAACATTGTCGGGATTTGGTATCACCAATGTATTTAGTACCCTATCCAAGGAACCACACTTACACATTCATTCTTTTTAATTGCCACATATTTTATAAGACCTAACCATTGGATGCTTTTTAAAAGCAGCCAACTTGTTTTTTATACCGACTTCGCCATGGTTGCCTGTGCTAGCCAGACTGAGTGAAATGATATCGATCCACAAATGAATAAACTTTATATTTTATCATGAATTATAACTGTAACCTTTCTGGATATCTGGATGTTTTTTACTCTAACAGGAAGGACGTTTCTAGTTTTGCTCAGAATATAATCTTGTTGACAATTACGGTTAAGAAGTAGTTATCGGATTATCTTACACGACATCATAACGTTTTGAGTTTTTTCACTTACAGTCTTATCCGTAGCATTTCCAATAGAAAGTTAAACATTAAAATCGTATGGTGTCGCACCTGCACGGCACGTTCAGTGACATCAAGACAGAGTTTGCTTCATATCGTATTGTAGCACGAAGGAATCATGCAACAGAGGCATGCTACGATGCCTGCTCCATATTGGGTCTCCTCGACGATCACGATGAGCTGATACGAATGTGCGTTGCGAATAAAATATATTATTTAACGTCATTGTGTTTATGGATAAGGAATTCCTAGTCCAGAGTTAAAACATTTTGCAACGAACGAGGCTAACAGGGTTCTTTGTTTCTATAGTGACCCAAGGTTTTGATTTCTTTGTATACAACTATCTTAGACCTGTATTAAATATTGTCAGGAGAGGGATTTCATGCTGACTTTTCGCCAGATATATAGGCTGAAGTCATCAGAGCCCTATACAATACTTTGATAATATTCATTATTACTCGATCCAAGCTCTAATTGTCTAAAGAAAAGGAGTCTAAAAAAAAAATCAGTTTATGTGCGATACTATGCTGCAGTTTCTGTGGAATTCTGAAAGTAAAACGTAAAAAAATATGTAAAAAATAAAAACAATACATGTTTAATACGAGAACAGCATTGAAAAGTCACAGCCACCAATCATAGTAAATTTAAATATTTATAAAAAAAATAACAATATAGGGTCCTCCGTGGTCGAGTGAGCTCACTTACCTCTCACCACTAAGGTAGTAGGTTCGAGTCCCGTTCAGCCGGGCCCGATTAGCTCAGTCGGTTACGTGTCTGACTATCAATCAAGGGGTCGTGAGTTCGAATCCCTGCCAGGCAACAGTCTCCGTTATGATTAATATACGACATTGTGTCTCATTATCATTCGTCTCTCACCGCTGATTCCAGTGGGAAAGTTATCAGTTACTTGCGGAGATGGGGTGTGATCGAGTACTGGTTAATCCCAGGAAACAGTGGCTAGGTTAACTGATCGTCTGTTAGCCCTCGATGGCATAAAAATGACGCTAAATATTCAATCAATCAATCGAGTCCCGTTTGCTCAAAAAACCCTTATGTGAGAAGTTTGCAAGTTACTTGCGAAATGACTGTGGTTCTACTCAGATTCATTCTGAGGTCTTGCTCCACCAATAAAACTGCATATGCCATATATATCGTGAAATTTGTTGAAAATGGCGTTAAACCCCACTTAAAAAAATAATAACACAATGTAATAATGACAATATTACGTGCAAAAGAAGTGACAGAGGTCACCGCTTTGGATCGTTCAGTTGCAAAACTATTACTAAGGATAACGATGCTTTAACTTGATTAACTCGTTCAACCACCCCTTCCTCCCCACCCGCACCACAGTCAATTCATTAAACGATATTACTTTCTGATGGTCGTTATTCAAGTCAGTAGACCGGGCTCGTATTCTTAAGACTTAAGCTTGAAAAGCAAAATTTAGATAACTACTTTACCATGACAGATATAATAATTGTGAGAGTTTATTTAGCTATATCACTTTCCCAACCTCTATTGTTTAAAATAGAAAAAAAGTAGTTGGGGTGGTAGAAATGTATTGTTCATATATGGCAATAGATTTAAGTGGCGATAATTGCTATGGTGGGCTATACTTTTTGAAAAAATATGGTTACACTTTCACCTTATTTTAATATTTAATAAAACAACAAATACGAACACATACGGTTATTTTTGTGTTTTTTTTAATTCAATAAACATGTGAATAATTTTAATATTTTTATTGAATGTTGCAATATATTTACAACAGAATTGACCTATCTAGTGTTTATTTTTTACCAGTGAACATAAGTACAAATGTATTAGTTTATTAAGTGATTTCATTTTACGACAATACTCTTTTATAAAGTTCTACTCATAGCAGAGTTAGATTAGCTAAGTATAATGCTACAGCCTCTGTTTCTTCGTCCCATTCTGGAGTACGAATGATGATCTCATCGCAGATTGCTGGAATTGGTTCAACTGTATCTCTTACTCCTTTTCTGATGTAACTCATCAGTCTTGTGATTTTTACACTAGTTTGGTCTTGCTGATGGTTATGATGTCCCTAGACCTAAACTGAAACAGTAACATTTATAAATACATTGATATTATTTGTCATTAACAAACATAATTAGTTTTAATTATCAGTGTATCTGCAAATTCAATGATTCTGTTTAAAACAAGCAATATTTTATTCAATTATCAGTACTATTTATTTTAAAGTAAACTTTATTAACCTATGCTTATCAGTGTGTATATGTGTACAGAAACAAACTTACCTTCAAGTTAGTAGGTACATGTTTTCTATTTTTTGTTTTGATTTAAGCATTGCAGCCTCTGCAGTTCCAGTAACTATTGCCACGTGTCCTTGTTTTGAGATTGAACATGAATTGATTATGAATGAGAGTTTGTCCAACACGATTATTTCCTATGAATCTTATGTGCTGTTTGTTTTAATAACAATCAATTATAATCCTATATAGGAGAGTTCTGGTCATTCAGTTTGTAACGGTAGATCTATGATTACTTAGTCATCATTAACCTAATCATCCCAATTAGTCTTTTAATTATCCAATTATCCAATCATAAATTGTTTAATGTTTAATCCAATTATTATTTATATAAAAATGATCACATTTTTATAAATAAATATCAGTTATAATGCATATTCATTTATCATAGTAAAATATTGTTTGCCTTATACATATTTTATTTTCAATTTTTATGAGCACTGTAGAAAAACAAAGGTAACCTGAAGGTGCGAATTTGAAAGTTGGGAACATGAGATTGTTTGCCTAGGTGCTAGATTAAAAGGTTGGGAAACGGAGATATAACCTATAAAGTGTCCCTACATGCTCGCACCTTTTTCTACCAGGTGATATCCTGTATGAATGTTATTTTTAAATTTCATTCTAGACTTAGACTGTTCTGAGAGACTAAGTGACTATTCAGGATTGCAAATATCACCCCAGGATAATAAACAAGTAGTTTTAGAAACCATAGATATGATATACATCAGGTCATTTGTAGATGTGGACTTCATATCAGACACTAAATGTTACATGAACTGTTAAATTGACGAACACAATTAATATTTCGTCTGGAAATGATATCCACCAAACCAGTAGCTGTTATATCGTGTGATATTGTTTTAATAATCGAGATCCGAGAACATTGGTCAAAGAGCGTGGTGCTGCTGTTTATTTAGACGATAGCGAGGCTTGTCACGTTAACGCGTCAGTTACAATATTTACTGTGTGAAAACTGTACCATGTCTGAGATAGCTGCAACTTTACGTTAAACAGAGTTTGGGATTATTAAAACTGCATTTGTTACTAATGTAGGTGGGTGATTTTTCTTATCTAATAGTAATTTGCCAGACTATACTGATTTAGAACAGAATAGTTACATATATTTGTACAATTCATGCATTCGTATCGAAATGAAAAATCAAGTTCGAGGATGCATTCAAGTTGAGATTTAGAAATAAAAATGTTTCATTAGAAAACATTACATATTATTTGCACTTCTAGAAACGTTCTTACGACAAACTTATATGTATATTAATGTAATTAATAAATAAATATATGTTGGAACCGCTCTTAAATATACATGTTACTGGTAAAGTAATTCTAAGTTTGACTTTACACTCAGGTTTAAATGTATTGTGAATACAATGCTAAATATTAATTTTTAAGCAGTATAATACAAATTTTTTGAACGTCAGCATATTTTAATCAATATAAATTCAATTTAAATATTTTGTTAGATATACAATCTAAACAAATAGCAACAAATGTAAGTTTATAATTTAGTTGTTCTCCCTCGATTCCCGTTGCTAATTTTGGTTTCTATTTTGCGTGTTTCATTTTTTATCTTATTTTATTTTTATTTAAATAAGAAATAAGTCTCTCCAACAGTGATTCTTTAAAAAACACACTTAAATAGGCAATAGTTTAAAAGTCGAACTAAAGCTACCACTTATAATATTTCAAACACTTGCATATCAAACTAAACAATGGATACATGTAAAAATTAATGAGTATTACCAACTGTAGTTTTCGTCATACCATCTCACTATTGATAAATAAGTTATAAAGTTGTATTATGTAAACATAATATATATAAATATTAGAGATTGCTCGCAATTTTTGCTCTGCAAATATCATCACTCACAATGCATGTCCTCTTTGAAAAACTCAGTTTGTAGTTTAAGTTTAGTTTTGTAGGTGTATCTTTATTTTGTTGGATCGTGTCAACACTATTTAAATGGAATTTATGAGAAGTTTCAAACTTTTGAAATTGGCTAAACCATTTTCCACAATATATCATGCCTATATATATCCACTGACGCAATAATACAGAATAATAATAAAGAATATGTATATAAATGTCGCAAAATAATTAATTGAAAAGCGATTTCCTTAACTTGGGCTTCGCCAAGTAAAGCTATACTTAAATAGATTTTCTGCTTAAAATTGCAAATTTTGTGACGTATAACATGTGTCCCGTGATTTCATTTTGATTTTAATTTGATCCTTTATACATGTAGAAATTTTGTGTCAACTTATCATGTTTCGGTGGATTTACATACTTAACTATTCGAACTATATGTATTAATGATAATGCGATGCTTTTTATCCATTTTAATAGTTATTTAATTCTAAGACTTTTCTAATATACTCACTTTAAAAAAAACTTCTGCAAATTGACGTTCGATAGTCTACAATTAATTTATTATTTTAGTTATTCTTTAGCAAATAAAATGTCTATATGCTTGCCATTCATTGAACGACCGAAATGAATGAAATGAAACTTACATGTTATTGTTTGTCAACCTCTACACTACCACAATCTGATGAGAAAAGAAGGGGTCATGTAGTATATAAATTTATTAAACCTTATTTGTTTGTTTGCTTAATTTTCATAATACAAATAAAACAATACTTTCAACATGTTCAAAATAAAGCAGTTATGCTATTAAAAAAGGAGCAATAAAATACAATTTTAAAGATGAAGAAAAAAAGGGAATTTAATAACCGCCGTAATGCGAATATTTACAGCTTTTCCTGTTTCAAATGGTGATGCTTTGCTTTAAGAAAGTATACAGTAACTACACGCTACAATTATTCGTATTAACACATTCGATACATATAAGATAGAATGGGCACTAGTTTGGGATATGTTTATCTTTTATATATGATTTGTGTTAGACGTCACGGAACTATAGTAAAACGATGCCATACTGGGAAATACTGATGTTCTTAGTGAATTATGATTGATAATACACCGTATGCATACTAAAATGTTAGAACAACGAGAGCATCCCTGTCCTAGTAATAACTTTGTTATTTCGCCAATACTAACAAATTTTAAATTAGAGAACATATTATTTTTCTTTTTTTTTTCTTTTCAATATAAGGTTATTTTTATAATTCATAAAATGATTATAACTCATACAAACATAAAGATTGTTATATTGGATTATAATTACCTGTGTTTTTCTTGTGTTTGCTTGTGTTTATTGTAGACAAACTGCAACAAGATACACATGGATAATCGAATCTCATCGTTTTCCCGTATTTCTCAACGATCAAACGATGGCGCAAAGGACGAGGGTGTATTTGGTGGTCGCCGATGTGGACAAGAAAGTTCGAAACGTGAACAGCATTATCAAATGTTGAAACTAACTGTGTTGGCAGTTTTACCCGGATTAATACTTGTAGTACGGAACACATGTAGTTTGTTGGAAAATGTGAAGGTTTGTAGACTAGAATACATCGTCGTATTGTACACAACACATTTATAGACATAACTCTGTGTGTGTGTGTGTGTGTGTGTGTGTGTGTGTGTGTGTGTGTGTGTTTGTGTGTGTGTGTGTGTGTGACAGAGAGAGAGAGCGAAACTATTAATGAGAGAGAGAGAGAGAGAGAGAGAGAGAGAGAGAGAGAGAGAGAGAGAGAGTATCAACTGCATTCAATTTGTTTTCATTCTATTTCCATTCTCGGATACAAAACAGTTTTATAAACATATGAAGAATATTATCTAACAACAAAGTATATTTACATAGTAGCATAGCTTCAATAAAATATTGTACAAAAAGCAAAACCTCAAGTCAATACTCGAGGTAATATAGACTATCGTGTTTAAATTTTACCATATCAGACAAAGTCAACATAAGATTTGTGAACAAAATCCAAAAAGCCAAGCCAAGTAGTAAACTCATATAGAGGATTGAATATAAATGACAAAACGTTACTACACTCAATCAAATTCAATATTTTGTACAAATATTAAGTCACAAAAAGTCTACATATTAAACAGTTTTTTTTCAAATAACATAATGTCAACACACAATATAAAAATTCCAATTGGACAGGGTATTTTTTTTTAATAATTTAATTCCATTTAACTCATAATTTTAGGAATTTTATAGCTGAAATTTTGGTTATAACGTTTTAATTGTTATAATTATCCATAAATACTAAGTTAATAACATTAAACTTCATACTGAAAATAAAAACGTTTTTGGAAACATTATTACAACTTAAACAAATTGCCACCGATGTCAGTATTAGAATCAATTCTAAGCAAATGCTGATAAAGTTTTTTGCTCAAGGACGCAACACACACATCTTGACAGGAATATGTGAAATATACCAAAATAAGAGTTTAAAATGCGATTTCGTATTGTCATCGATTATTCATTTTTACATTTAAAAAAGACAAAGCCGTTCTTGCCTTTCAACTCTTTATTAAAACATAAACTGAATGCTTTCTTTATTCTTCATGAAATCAACACGCATCCATTTCCATTTATATAAACCATATATATAAACCTTTTCCATGTAAATGTTAATACGTATAAGTCGTTTCCATACTAATGTTATATATATATATATATAAACTGTTTCCATATAAATGTTGACATATAGAAACCGTTTCTATATAAATGTTATATAAATAAACCGTTTACATATAAATGTTAATAAGTATCAACCGTTTCCATATGAATGGTATATAATATATAAGCCGTTTCCATATAAATGTTAATATATATATAAGCCGTTTCCATATAAATGTTAATATATATATAAGCCGTTTCCATATAAATGTTAATATATATATAAACCGTTTAGTGTGCATGTTGAACTCTATAGAATAACGTACTCCAACGAACATTAATACAGCTAATGTGGTTATATGTTCTGGTTCTCCCAACGTAACTCTTTTGTCGAAACACTGAAAAACATTTGTTAGAACATTATTATTTTTCTTTTCCGTTCGTATTTTGCATTCCAGATTTTGAGAGAAAACAGTTACGTCAAAGATACCGTAAAGATAAATACAGAAATCGGAGAAGTTATACATGCCATTCAAAAGGAACGTGGAACAACTGCTCTGTATGTTTCATCGGGCGGAGATCCTTACATCAAATCCAGGCTTCTAGCTCTGTATCAGAAAACCGATCATTCCATTAGTAAACTTTCAAAATGGATTCCAATAGAGGAACCCGACTATTGTCAGTCACGTGCAACGTTTCAACACAATATACACGATATGCGATCTGTTATTGACCCTCTAAACATAACCTTAAACCAGACGATTACGTTTTATACGGAAAAGATATCAGCACTGATCCGACTGATCAGTAAAAGCTTAAGCATAGATGAAGGGTTATCATATTGGAAAGATCTCGTGGCATACCAAATGCTAATAGCAAGTATGGAACAAGCAGGAATTGAGCGAGCTCTTGGCAGTATATACTTCGCTAGGGGTGAGTTACCTGTGTTGTTGTTTTATTTGGTGGTTGGGGTTAAGCTTTGAATCATTAGAGTTACCATTACGGGTCATTCACAATCATGCCGCTTAATCCGTGATCTCAACTTTTCTTCTTTAGCATGTTGTCTCAGAAGTTTTCAGATTTCCATTAGTGCGAATTTTATATCTGTAATCAAAGTTGTATTTCTTTAAATAAATCAGTATCTTTGTTCCGATTTTAAGCAACAAAAATGTCCATTGTTTTGACAAAACAAACATTTGGCGTCATTTTATTACCAAGAAAAATAGGGGGTTAGGTTAACTTTAGGTGGAACCATTGTTTATTCATAATACAACAATTCTTGTTTCGGATTTTACAAGTGTATGATAGTATTATTAGACATATTTTAAACTAAAACATAACATTAATTATTTTTCTAGTGTTATCAAATATTAAAGTAACACCAATATATGCAATATAAAAATAATTCACATATTATTTCTTTAAAATGCATGTATCTTATGGTTTTGTTTATAAATTATGATGCTAACATGGACCAAAGGAAACTTAAAAAACTATTATATGTTTAATTGTGTTTTAATAAAAGAACTAATAAAACATGGGTGGGGTATAACCAATAAAATGTTTTTAAAGAAGAAATTAGTTTTCAATTTATTTTTAAAACGATTATAGTATTAAAATTTTGTAATTAATTTTTGTTATGATGCTCATTTTAATTTCTTAAAAATTAATAAAATGATGAAAAATCTTCTTTTTTTATTATTTTAACGAGCCAAAATCCTTAAGCCGGTGTTTGTGGTCGTGAAAGTGGTTACATACATTATTGATCATGAACAGACTTAATAAAAGTTTGCTATTTTAATTTCTTAATTACGTTATTTACGTCCATAAATATACATAAGGTAAGATATATATGCGACCACTCACTGGATATGAATAAAACTTCACATGTGTGTTCAGCGTCATCAATTTAACACGCAGAGACAAGAACCATAACTCTAGGTTGCATTTTGGCATTGTTATGGCTTTCTTGGACTTAGTTTTTCAGGTTAAAGTTTTTTATTAGGTAATATATTTATGCAACCACTCATTGGATATGAACGACACCTGTGTGTTCAGCTTCATCACTGGAACACACAGAGACAATAACCATAACTCTGGGTTGGGATTGCCAATATATAGACCCGAACCGCATCTGATTTATATCCATACTAGTGAAATTAACACGGTGAAATCGTATAACAGTACATGCATCGACATCAACAGTGTCGATGTAAGTTTTCAAACAGTAAGAAACAAACTCACCATTTCAGCGGTCATCGCAAACTTCAAAAAACTGCACCGTTGACATTTTAAGGGTAGTACATTCTGAAATTTCCGAAATGAAAGACCAGTCACAATGTTTTCTCAAACAAAGCATTTTCACAGACTAGTAATGCAATCGTCAGCATTAAAAAACTTTTCACGACACAATATGCATCAGAAGACCAAACAATGGAGGAGATATCAGAAAAATCAAACTGCTATTAAAACGGAAGTACAGAGAGAAAATGTAAATTTTCAACAGATTCTTCAGAGAATATTTTATCATTGGAACATTTGTCATGAAAGAAGCAATTTCTGGTTGCATATCAATGTCAACGCCGGTTAAGATTAGAGGTCTCATCGAATTAACGGCTGAAAGTAATTCTAGTTTATAAATCAAATCGTCAGGAACCGTAAACGTAACACGTGACATACAACATTCGCCTCGTTGTAACAGGCCAGGGGACAATAGAAAGCTGTTAAATGATAGCAAGGCACATGCCCTTTCACAAGTGAAAACATCTTAAATGAGACAAAACCACGTATACCGCATAGTTACAGGGGATTTCATCGTTTTGTTAAATCTCAAACATAATTATTACAAAATACTCAATTTCAAAGGATAGCTTCTCTACTTTAAAAATAAAATTTGGATACAAACTTAGACAGTTATGAATTTGACGTAAATTTCAAAACACTATTTGAAATAAAGATATCTTCAATTCTGACATCTTTTTTTTTTAGAGACAATTTTTTTGTACCTTAAAATCAATTTAATGGCATCATTAAATGAGAAAAAAATCATTATAATATAAGATGTATTGATATCCATCTATCGAATTTAAGATATCAAATAAACATGTTGGGCCTTATTTATTTACAAATCTTATTCTGAAATAGATAAAAACTGAAATGTAAAATTCAAATGAGTGATTTTTTAGTTCTCCTCAAAAAGTACGATCGATCACAAATTTCACCAAAAAAATGAGAAATATATTCGGACTGTGAATAATCGAGCTTAAACACAGCGTAGTCAAAACTAAAACGAGATATTGCGACGTGAGGTTGTTAGGAAAGACGTGTTGGTCATTAACGTACTGATGTCAATATGAACTGCAGTCACTTCCGTTGTCTGATATCTGAATTCCTTTCAGTGGTACTTTTTTAAACGATTTCAAACGAATTAACATCTCTTAAACGAGTTCAAATAAAACAAAACGCTGACATTAATTGCACCATTATAAAATTGACGTTTTTTTTTTGGTTCAAATCTTAACAGTCTTTTAAACATTAAGGTCGCCAGTTTTAATACATGTCAGGTTATATATGGAATATGCAGTTTAATTTAACGGTTTATAGTAAGCTGACGATTTTAACGCTTTCTGGTAAGTGGACATTTTTTGCGCTTTCTCTGCTCTAAGTCATCGACCGACTTACTTCTTAAATGTAATGAAATTGTTGAACAATCTATCGACATATTTTTGTTCGATTATTATCATAGGTTTTCTTTGTTATTGAAATTAGAAACGAAAATGTATAAAATACTTATGATTTGTATTTGCTAAAACATAATTTGAAGATTATATTTGTAGAAGAGGTATTTCAATTAAATTTGTCTACATTTCGGCTTTTCAATAGCATAAGTAAGTCGATCTTTTTCGCACATTTCCAGCCAAAAGAGAAATGGAACATGTTTTTTATTTGAGACTATGCAAAATGAAATCAGAATAGAAGACAGTAATGTTTTATAGACGAAAAGAAGGATGGGGTTATAGTATGATACTTATGTAGTTATTTTGCTATTAGTAATATTATATATACAGTAGCATAATAGTATTAATAATAGTGTTAAAACAAAAGTCAGTATTTTTTATATGTAAGTATCTGCACACTGATTACATGTATCATAAAAACAGAAAAATTGTTGACTGTTGACTGGAACACTGATGGCTGCATCACTAAATATAGTTCAAACCACTTGTCTGGTCCCGACAAATACTTGGCTCGAACAAACCTTAAATCGGACATCGAAGTTCTACTGTATAAATAAATAATATATACATGATTATAGGACTGAGTATTAGTATACGTGGTATTTTAACTTTAGGCCATAATAAATTAAACTTCTTCAATTAATTAATAATTAACAAACACCCTATAAGCGGTTGCATGATGTAAACAATAGATCTGAGCATGTTTGAAACATAAGCACAATTAGTCTAAAAACAACTTCCGGATCGTCAGACGTACTTCCTTCTAGCTACAGTCTATCGATGTCAGAAAACACAGAAACAATTTCAACAGTCAAGATATAACTGTCAAGAAAAATATTCATTGTTCGTTTTTTTAGTGTCCACACATATAGACGTAATATGTATGGCCATTTTTTTTTAATTTCTCATGAAATATGTAACAATAGTTACACAGGTTAAATGATTGTGCACATATACGTGTATATACGGCCAGTTTGTATAATACAATTAGTTTTGTGCAAGAGCAATTCCAATAGCTATATATGCAATTATTAAATTTGTTTCTATACTGAACGGAACAGCTAACTTACCATCTGACATTATATGTTTCTAACATGCCGTCCTTTTTATGAATTTATCAAAAGTTCTTTCAAATTTGGCTTGAATAAAAAAGATCATTAAACACAACACAGACCAAGTTTGTATTATTTAATTTGGCAATAGTTGTTGTAAACAAATAATAATATCGCTTCTCAATATTATGACAAAGAAATCGGAAATAGAAATGTGGCGGACTAACTATTCCGTTCGTTCCTTATATCATATATTATGTTTCTGGACCGATGGCTGAGAAATGTAGCTCTGTTTATGTTCATATACTGAATGGAATCGTTATTCCGCCAGCTGACATTTTATGCATTTTCTCAAGGAGATCAACGCAATTTTTCTGAAATTTGCACGTGCCAAATATGCATTTAGTGTCAAACAGATGCACACAAGTAATTGTATCGAACTGTACCGGGCTAAGTAAAATGAATATAAAATTTCTTTTAATGCCATATACAAACGTTACGCTACTCAAGAATTTATTTGAAATGCAAAAGTGGCGGGTTAGCTTTCCATTAAGTATATATTGACATGGTTTCCTTTGCGACATATATATTGACACCCGTTGTGTTCCTTAATATGATAAAGTAATTATAATATAATAACTGCATACAGGTTGCTATCCCGGCTATGGATCCTTAGAAATAATCAAATCACTATATACTTCTTTTAGAGTAAATTCTCGTTACATTGACTCTTTGCCATCGAAAATAGTCAGTATTCCAATACATCCGGACTTTTTATACGATGGAATAACTTTCTAAACTACATTTGAAACTCATTATCTGAATATTGATATAGTCGATATTCCGGTAGTATCAATATTATTTTCAATCCCCAATGTTTCCGCTTCTTTGTGTATGTAAATACAGAGTGTCCCAAAATATCTGATACAGTTTTGAACGTAAATATTTTATAACTGTTCATAATAAATCAAATAATATGTGTATTATGCAACAGGTTATATAATAAAGTATTTTTTATATGCAATAAGTGTGACTAACTCTCTTTGTATACATTTGACAGACACTGAAATCTATAACCCGTTTTTATAGAATATGCTCCAAGTGACGTCCTTTTTGCTGTATCACGACGTCAAGACGGTCTTTAAAGTTACAACTTATGCGTACGTGTTCTGTCCGATTAATCCCTTCATTATTTCCCTTTTGATTGCATTCTTCAGTTCTTCTGTGTTGTTTGTATATTCCCTTTTACTCGATATTATCTCTGTCGATATTTCGGATATCTCGATCCCAGTTTTAGTTGATCAGTTCACACCTTTAGTTGAATGTTTATCTTGATGTAATTATTGTTGACGTAAAAGTGTGTTATTTTCCAAGAGGTTTGAAAGTCTACACTTGCTTTTTGTTTAAGAAGTAACACTGATTACAAGTCAGCGGCAAAGGTATCAGTTTTAATGACTGACAGAATGTTGCATACATCATGTCATCGAATTGGGTGATTGTATGTAAATTGTTTAAATATCTTTTGATTCAATCAATCAATCTTAACTTACATTTTACACTGCCGAATAATTAAAAAAAGAATCCGGACATCAGCATTTTATCACGACAGTGTCATTCCACAGGACGGTCCGTAACATCAAAGCAAAAGTACAATTGACGTACGACATTTATCAGGTGATGAAATTAAATATTGATCTTGAGGCAAAACCTAAATCGATACTCGGATATATCGAGTTGTTTGAAGCAGTCCCTCCAATATCGCGATAACGAGTTTCGACTGCATTAAAAGAGGGATAACTGTATTTTCATTTCAGGTAAGTTTTCACATGATAACTTGGCGTGGTACAAGGAAAAGCAGGTGCTAGGTTTATCATATCTTGACCAGTGTTGTCAATATTCAACAACCACATGTCATCTGTTAGACGTCATGTTTCTCAATACGGTGTTCATCCATCAGCTGAATGCATTGCGAGAAAATGTCGCTAAAAACATCGAGAGAGTTCCGTCAGTTCTGTATTCTAGCATGTGGTTTGACAACATGACTGAATATATCGACATATTGAAAAGCATTCAAATCAAACTGACTTTGCACATAATTGAGGTAAGATAGATTAAGTGTTTTATTCCTTTGATTTGTGAACAAAACATAAACTGTTAATGCATGTTTTGGTTCTTTAAGTAGATTTCATACGTAATAAAAATGATTAATCGAGATTAGCTGGATGCTTACACTACCTTATGCGTCATATATACAACATTTGCTATCCAAATGGTGTCCAGTAATCATATATGAGTTCAGAAGTCAACAAATACAAGTAGTCTATTCTTAGTTTAAACGTATACAATAAGAGAAAGTGGACTTCAGAGTTATATAATTATGTACCACATGTATCTATAAGGTTCAATCAATATCAAATAGAAGGTTAAAGAGATTTCCTCTAACGAATAGACGGACGGACGGATGGTCGAACGGACGAACAGACATAAACTCAGACGGATGGACAGCACAAAAAAACAGTATAACCCCCGCAATCCTCTCCGAAAGGTTGCACCACAGCTTATAATGCCGCAAGCTTTTGTTGGCGACATTTACCTTTTAATTGGATACCTGTACAGACCCTAAACCGCTCAAGTACCCCATAATTGCACTCCGTTTGCGCTCAGTTTGCACTCCGTTCGCGCTCCGTTCGCGCTTAGTTCGCGCTCCGTTTGCGCTCCGTTTGCGTGCACTCGATTAAACGCAGTTAATTTAATGCACTCACAAACGCAAGTATTCGCTCACTAGCGCTGTATAGCTGAGTGCTCTATTTAATACTCCTTTTAGGGTTCGCTTCGTTCAGCGTTTACTCAACGTTCAGTTCGCTCAGTTCGGTTTCCGGCCCATAACCAATCGCAACATCTCAACTCTTCAAAATGGTTCTATATTGACTTTTTAATTTAATCTGATCCATTGGAGCAATAAAATGTATCCATGGGATTTAGTCAAGGTTAATTAATTCATAATCCGATTGTTTGTCTACATATTATGTCACCCGCTGGGCGAAAGGTTGATTTAGTATCGATAGTAGGCATGTTTAACGGAAGTGTCTATGTTTTGATATGTGATCAGTGGTCTGGATGATGAAAGAATATCGCACATTATAACGGTTTCTCTTATCCAGACCGACATGTGTTTGCGTCAGTACCTGCTTTGATATACCGTAAGCCGTTTGTTACAGGAAAGCAATAAAGTTTGTCCACAAAATTTACATCATTTTTTATACATCATCAACATTGTTATTAATAATTAAATTTAATTAATAATTCCATACTGTTGATACCTCGTTGGCCTTATAATAATCCATGAATCTGCTCAGTGTAAGCAGTGACTTTACAACATGAGGATATATCACTGGTTTTGTTAATGTTCAAACTAAAATAAGCTTTATAATCAATAATATGCACTGCATGGGTAATGAAAAGTTTATTATAATCCGTGCGATGCAATTCGACATTATAATAAATGAATTTTGAAAAATAATAATCTTGTAGTGTTTTTCTCGATTTGGGTCCAAATGTGGCTTCACTAAAATTAAAAAAGATATTCTGATATTTTAAGTTTTTATAATTATTTTCGTTATCATTATCTATATAAATATACTTGCAATGAACTTTTTTCAGTGGGTTTCTCAAATTATTCTTTTACTGATAGTATGCTTTATGTTTATATATTATTTAAAATGACAAACTATATTAAACTTGTTTGAAACTACACCCACTGTGCTATACCGCTAATTATATGACACGCAGCAACACACCCGTGGTGTTAATTACGTTATGTCACATGCCAGTGAGAGCCGTGTCAATTAAGTTATATGCTATCGGTCTATTGACCACGGAAGATATGTATGATTTCATTTTGATTGTAATTCGTGCCAGATGGATGAATCTTAATTGAGCCAACATTATGTGATTGAAAAGAAAAGATAAAAAAGAAAAACTGCCAGCCAATTAACAACAAATAAAAAAATCAATTACGACATTGGTTGCTTTAGTATGTAAATATCATGATGTTGATATCATTAAATTAACGAACCGAAAACCGCACGCCAGTTCTGAATGAATAGAAGAAAGTGTGACATCGAGTATTAAGGGATGTGTATTCAGGGCTGTCATTTTACCACAGCTGCCATAGCGATTTCGTATAAAAAACAGATCAGAATTGTTAATTTACAAAATGAAACAATCCTACAATTTTAAAACTAATAAAAATTAAAGACATGTCTCTAACTAATTCCTTGTAAAAATGTAGTATTTTATTTGTATTATTTTTTACTTTCATTATTTATTTTATTTTTTTAAATATTATTATCATTGGAGCTATTAGTATAATATACATATTGGCTTATTGATTTTTCTCAGCTTTTATATTGGATACGTGCGTACGTGCATCTGGTCAGTCGTTCACAATTAATATAACAATTTAATTACTATTATGAAGGCAGAGTTGCATGGCAATCATCAAAACAGATACCCATGGTGAGAACCACATGTGTGTCAATAAATAGTTAATTGGTGATTTATCGGTCCATTGATCACAAAGAACCCTGCCGGTGTGTAATTTTCATTTTGATTATAATTTGTGCCAGATGAATGAATCTTTATTTAACCTGCGGCATGTAATTGGATAAGAAATATATAGTCAAAATACTAAAATATGCAGATTTTTTATAATATTATTATTATTATCATCATTATTATTAATATATATTATATATTTTATTATTATTTATTACTATTATTACTAATATTATTAATATTATTGTTATTATTGCTATATTACTTTGTTATTATATTATATTATTATTATTATATTATTATTATCTGAGTATTTTTTCTTCTTTATTATTATTATCTTTCTTATTATTATTGTTGTCATTTCTTACTTGTTGCCCCTTTCACAGCTTTTATAATGGCTTAATTGTTACGTGCTTGCGAGCACGTGATCAGGCTTATCGATTTTGTAGGAATGCAGGTAAACAATATATTTACTATTTTATAGGCAGTGAATACATGTTCTTTTTTGTTTATTTAAACCTTCTTCGTGATCAAAAGCTGTTCTTTAGTCAATATAAAATCAAAACCTCAAAAAGGTCACCTAGAAATTTACGTTTACTAGTTTTTATTTCCTGTATCTAATGTGTTATTTCGGTCTGTCGTGTTAATTTGGCATACATACATTTATTTTACATTAATTTAATTTAGCTTGATTGTGAAGTAAGCTCGGAGTTTATGCATATCATTCTCAAGTGCATTCCCTTATTAGATCTGGTACTGAATTGTGTTTCGAAAGGTCGGGTAGAGCCTTGGTCAAACTCGCGACCTCTGCCGTCTGAAGCCAGCACCCTATCCGATGTACTACTGACCCACTTTATATTTTAGAATACAATTAATTTATTACTACTATTTTAATGAGATGTGCACGAGTATAATGATTCCACTTTAATTGCAATATAACAGTTTTACGTATATTTGTTCACAACTAAGCACAAACTCAGTGTAACTATTTTTGGGGAAAATATAAAACTAAAGTCCAAAATTAGTAGTTTTTATTTTGCCGAAATACCCAAACAAATAGAATCATAATCATATAATTTTCCGCATATATATGTTTTGTTTGATTAACGCATGCTTTTATATTTTTGTATTTGGAGCTGTATACGCTTAAATCGAAATAAAGTACATGTTTTGTTGTTCTATAACTAATTTATATCGAAATAACGCAGCAAAAAGTGAATTCATATTACATCTTTTCGAATTGTTATTTACACAATATATATAATTATTTATATTTTTGTTGCGCAAACCAAATCATGCTTAAACATGCAACTAAATTAGCCTTGAAACCGTAGATAACCATTAATGTGTCATCTATTGTATAACTAGGTTTTTAAACATTATTGTATTGATCAGCTAAATATTGATATTTATGTTATAATTGATAAATTGTTGATCAAAATAAGTTTTATTATTCGTTTTACAATAAAACATTTATATAACCTACATTGTTTATATTTATGTGAAAGAAAATTTCTTTTTTATCTCGATTATAAGTATCGACTTCACGATCAAATAATGAAAAAAGAATGTATCCGAATGAACGAGTGCACTCAGTAGCGCACGAATAGTTCTGTTATCAGTCATCTTACTGTGTCTAGCGTATACTGCATATACTGCGCATCTGAGCGCACTCAGCGTATCTGAGTGCATTCAGCGTGTCTGAGTGCACTCGATCTATTTCATGCGTTCAGGAGTGCGTTTATTATTCAAAATCCAGCGTTTGCTTTCGGTCCAGGTCCGCTCCGTCAGCGCTCAATCTGCGCTCCGTTCGCGCTCCGTCTGCGCTCGCGCTCCGCTTACGCTCGCGCTCCGCTTACGCTCTGAGTGCACTCCGTTTGCGTGCAATTGGGGTACTTGAGCGGTTTAGGGTCTGTACGTGTATCAACATTGAGATATGGCAATGATTAATTGCATGTCCACTCAATAAGCAACAATCAATTTCAATCTACTAAATGTATTTTTTTTTTTCATTTTGTTTGATTAAATTTCAGACAACAATCAAAGAGAATAATGCATTGGAGGAAAAACTTATTCTCAACGCCGTAGAATTAGTCCTAGTCACTGTGCTAGCACCTACAATCGTCTTATGCGTACGTAATATTGTGAGAAAGATGCAAGCGTTTGCTGCTGATTTGGAAGTAAAGACTATTGAACTGGTGCAGGCGAAAGGTCGCACGGAATCATTGTTATATCACCTGCTGCCCAGAACAGTAGCCAGAAAACTAGTTGACGAAGGAACTGCGATTCCAGAAGCTTTTCATTGTGCCACAATAATGTTTTCCAATGTCGTCGGGTTTAACGAATTACTTAGGTGAATTCATTTTACCACACTGTCTTAGAAGTAGTACTTGTCCCATTTCATATACTTTTTTTTTCGAAATTTATTCAATACATTTAAAACAAAGCAAAATAAACCACACAAATATAAAAGCAATATATATATATATATATATATATATATATATATATATATATATATATATATATATACTCTCAAGAGGCACAGTGTTGAAAATGCAATTCAGGAAGATATATGAGAATGCAATGTAAGCTTTACTTTAGAGAGGATTTACTTGAAAATTAAAAATGTAACACCGATGCATGAGGCTATGGAAGGGTTTCACCGCCATAACTCTTAGTCTGAAATTTGTCGTTTGCTATTCGTGCAATGGGTATAAATGTTTCTTTCTTCTTATTTCTTTGTTGAAAATGAAACATTTCACCTTTGTAACTTTGCTATTTGTCTATCCTACTATATCCTATCATTTTAAGAGATACCTATTTCCTGTCATAATATAACGAGTTCAGCATAATCACGTGTTTCAAAAGGATTCGAATTGCAAACGTTAAACTATGCAGTAAGCATGTTGTACAATGCACTTAGGTATATGTAACAATTCGAAATACACAGTTGGCATTGTCAATTACGACGACAGTTGCCGCTAGATATATATGAAAGAATAGCTACCACCATTGAGGGGAGCTCTCTGATCGGCTGAAAAAAGTATAGGGATGTTCAGAGCATATATTTTTAAAGTAAGCTTAATTTTGGTTGGATGAAAATGTCAAACTGGCAAATAGCTATGTGTGGTGTCCTTGGGCAAGACACTTTTCCGCATATGCTTTCTACTGGTCCTAACCAGGAAGAATTCGAGCGTGATTTGTCTAAGTTGTAATAACTTGTTTCACAATCGAAATAAAATAAATAAGTTTAAACTAAACTTTTTGGTCCGCAAATGGTAGAAATAGTGAAAATTAGGTCAAACGCTATAATGTAAGTCTATGGAAAACGCAATGGTGGTGGCTGACCTAAAAGAAACCTCACACTACCTTTGGTGGTCAGCTACCAAAATGTCAAACTGGCACAATATAGTACTTTAATATGATGTAGGACGTTTTGGTCCACGAATGGTAGAAATCGTGAAAATTACGTCAAACGCTATAATGTAAGTCTATAGAAAACGCAATGGTGGTAGCTTACCTTGTGTAAGACTGCATTTAGAGTCGCAAATTCTGATGACTGTTTACAGCAAATATTTCCATTTGCAACTTCTTAGGTTGTTTACAGGGGACCTGTCTGTAATTTTGCAGCGCCACTGAACGTTAAAATGGGAAGTTGTGATTTATTACAATGAAGACGTTCAGCGGCCGCACAGTCGAAATAGTTCGGTACTCTGTCCAAAAACAATCTCTACACTCATTACAAAGGGGGTGAACATTGGAATAAAAAGATATTCCTGACTGATTGCAGCCGACACACATATCGAAACTTACATCAAATTCTCAAAAATACATTTACGCAGCAAGTAATGTTTAATCTGGCACAAAGAGACAATACATATGTAACTTTTACAATGATAAGATATAGTAGGATAGACAAATAGCAAAGTTACAAAGATGAAATGTAAAAACTAAGAACCAAGAAACATTTACACCCATTGCACAAAGACCAAACGACAAATTTCAGACTAAGAGTTATGGCGGTGATACCCTTCCATATGAGGCACCAACAGAAGTCAACGCTTTAAAATATTTTGTGTAAATTTATTAAGATTTAATTGTAAGAAATCTTGAACAAGATGCACCTTGGGCATGTACGATCAGTTTTAAATACATACCCCATAATGGGTCGTGTTTAGTTATTGATGGCAATATGAGTGCTTGTATGTCATCACATAATTCAATAACTGCTTGGTTGTGGTGGTTACATTTCTTTCAATTGCATTCTATTATTTTTTACGGCGGCCAGGACATGGAATCTGCTATACGGTTAACTAGTACTGGACCCATTGTATCTTTCCAAGTCACTGGCTGGTTCCATATATGGGAGATTGGCTCCCATAGAAACAAAACATATGGCCAACCAAAAGTGTGGCCAGGCTGGAATTCGAACTTATGACCCATACATATAAAGTCAGATGCATTACCGACTGAACTAGCCGAGCCAGACGACCTCTCAAAACCGCATATAGTATTTGATTTTACAAATAGTCATATTATTGTAATCTAAGCTAAACTATATTAGAACTTTAATGTAATATCTATTTTTCTACATAAAATGTTGGAAGGCAGTGTTTTTTTTATAAACTCGTTTGTTCTATTTTAATTATTAGTCGTAGCACGCCAGTGCAGGTAGTCAACCTACTGAACAAGTTTTATATGACCATAGACGGACGGCTGAAGAATTTTGACGTGTACAAAGTGGAAACAATTGGTGAGTAGAATGTTATATTACTTAACTATTATTTTAATGTGAAAGTATATAAAATGGTACTCAATTCAAGGTGGAAATGTTGATTGCAATGTTATACTAATAAAAATTCACCAGTGAACACTGAATGCCAATTGATGTGGCTTGTCAGTTTAATAAGTCGATAATCCAATTAGCGATCAATATAGTTTCCAGGATCGCCATTTTTTCTTAGACAAATAAATCGAACGGTCTCTAAGTAAACACTACATTGTATTTACTTGGAAAAAACAACACCACATGGCCAGTGGGCGGAGCAATAGTTGCTCTCGCGCAATTGCGATCGTTCAACGTAGTAAACTACATATTGTTATTTGAATAATACATTTTTTTTATTATAAATAACGTCCTATTTTGTATGCATAACAGCACATTTAAATGTAATGATACTATTTAGACACCATTAAAGGTTGTATAAATATCTGATTATATTTCTGCCTTGCAATTATGTATTTCATTTGGATGTTATCATTAAAAGAACCAGTAAACTACAAATACGGATATTTATTCGGATATTTAATGAGGGAATATCTAAATCATCAATTGTTTCCGCAACGTAAACGAACACTAATTGGTGGTTATAAATTACATATTTTGAGATTTACATGAAATAAGAGCGAAAAAGCTGAAATGTTTAATGTTTTGAAACTTAATGATGTTCCTTTGAAATTAACCACGAAATATAATAATGTGAATATTTATGGTTATCAAATGATAGAGTTTTGTAAAAATAATAATATTAATTTTAAATTGGAGAACTGATTCTCTCAACACGAAGTTACCATGCAGAAATTCTAGTACGGTGGATTATTTCCTGTCCACATCGTTTTTATTTAAACACATATCAAAGTTAAATGTCGAAGAGCCACAGAGGTTTTGGATACTGGAAAGCAATATATTTACTTTGACAATATTGATATGATAAAACTCTCAGAATTACAAAATAAACTTGATAGACTTATGGATAAAAATTATATCACACATTAACAAACATACGGCAATAAATGATGTACATATTGACCTAAAGTTACTTGTTTTATTATATGCAGATGTTACTGTTATTTTCACGGATAGCGCAATAGAGCTTACAAATTGCAATTTATCATTTTAAAGAATATTGTGACAAATGGAAATTCAAAAAAAATATAAGCAAACTAAGATTGTGATTTCGAACTAAAGAAACTTTAATTTCAAAATTGGTTAAAATGAAATAGATTTTGTAAGTAAATATAAATAATTAGGTATAATTTAGCAACATGTGGGAGTTCAACAAAAACTAAAATATATAGAGAAGAACAAGCCAATATGGAGTTTTGTCATTGACGAGAAAGATAAAATCACTATCACTTCCCTTTGAATTACAATTTGATCCTTACAAAAATACAAAACATATTCTACAATATTGTAGTGAGGTATAGGATGACGTAAATACAGATGTTGTTGAAAGACTGCAGCTTTAATTTTAATAATACGTTTTTTTTATGAAAAACTCGTCACCTTTGTATACGGTATATGGCGAGTTTTTTTTAAAAAAACAATATTATTCAACTGGTCAAACATAATTACAATTATAAATTCGAATAACCGTAATAAATTATCAACCGTAGCATATATTTTATTATATGATTTGTATTCATCAAAAACAGTTGAATAACAAAATGGCTTATCAAGTTATGTCAAAATGTTAACGATGTTTGTATTTAAAAAATGCGTGTTTAAATTGAAAGAACGTCGAACACAAATGTATACAAGTTTTATATAAATAAGTTTTGAACAAAGTGTATATATATATATTGAATTATTAGCTTTTTATGTAAAATATCGTGTTATTTATTTTAACCAAAAATCATTGCATGTCAAATGAAATAGGTAGATGAACAAGTGTACCCATATATGAAAGGAAATTATTAACTTGCAATGAACTGGGTAAAGAAATTAAATACTTTTTAATATGCCCGGAATTTGCATTTTTGGGCAAAAAAATAAAACAATTACACTCTACACGTCCAAATATTATTAAATTCACTTTTGTTAGAGTAACCGTACAGAATTAAAAAAACAAAACTTTATTGATCAATTTAAAATTGAAATATGTGAAAAGGTAAAAATGTTTAATATGAAATTTCTTTGAAAGCTGTGATTCTTTTAAAATCTGTTTTATTACACTACATGCATACACGTTTTAAAAACGCATTTTACCTCGGGTGGAACTAAATGATCATCAGTTATTCATAAAATAAACGCACGTGAAACATGATACACGTAACAGAAGTAACAATTCAGATAACGCATTCTAAAAAAAGTAGATATTGTATTACAGGTGTCAAGCGAAATTGCGCTCTTAAAACTTATTATTATTCATTGACCGTTACTATTTATATGATTATTTTTACTAACAGTTCATATTAAGTTTAATTTTGACATTATCCTGAAACTAAGTGTGTATGTATATCTATTTATTTCGCCGTTATGTTATATTATAAATTTGTATATAAATGCATACGTTCTTATGAACGTCAGAAGTGTAAATATTCTAGCATTGGAACTATAAAACATTTCTCACCGAAAGTGTTAAAAGCAATAATTGAAAAGATGGTAATTAAGAAATGCATTTAATAGGATCAAAGAAAAAAACATGAAAAAGAATCATCGGCAACACTTTTAATGTCTTTCCTTCAAATTATGATATGGCGGTGAGTTAGTGATAAGGCCGCTCACTTCAAAGGTTCGGTGTTCGATCCCAAGATTGATCTGATGCTTCTGAAAAACACTCAGTTCTAGTTCTACCCAGGAAGCGGACTCGAGAGCGATTCACATAAGATCTGAGCTTCCATCGTAATCGAGCTAAAACAAATTACTATGAACAAAATCGTAACATACACGTTGTTCAGAAATGGTACCATAAATACATATGTATATTGTTATTAAAACACCGTAAAACATAAAACTAACAATATTATAAATTCGTAAACAGCAGGACGATAGAAATGTTGTCTTGGGGTTACAGATGATGTCTGCAAGATTACTGAATTAATCATGCATAGATGATGTTGTTATTCAATTAAATAAGAGTCATTATGCAACCAGGGATTTTCATTGAATATAAAGCGGTTTGATAGTATGTGTGTCGATAAGTTATGCAATAACCTTTGCATTAGATAATAACGAATTTACGAAACAAACATATCATGAATCATAAGTTATTACCAGTTGTAAACTGACATCGACTATTCACTCTTGAATCTAAAAAATCAAATTTTCAAAAACAGAAAGCAATGCATTACGCAATATATTTGTTTCAATGTTAAGTATAATTCAAACGTAACAGCTAATTGATATAATCACAAATATTGCATCGGCTGAATTAACAATACAGTTCGAGGAGACACACATTAATACGTTAATTGTTGGATACAATACTAATGTACTACCAGGAGCATAGTAGCATCCAATCCAACCTGCTAAAATTGCATTCACTACACCTTATTATTTTCTGTCATGATACAATAATTCCAATCTTATTATCATATAAATATTATGTATTTAAAGCATTTTCGTAACGTCACTTTTTTAAAGAATTTTATTTTTTTGATAAAACCCCTGACGCCGGATTATTTTTACGTTTCTCGCGTGAACAAAGAAGCATCGGCATTTTGATGGTCGGTTTAATATTATACGAACGAAAATGATGCGCAACACGGTGCCATGCGTATTATATATATAAAATACAAAAAAAATGGTTTAACTTAAATATTTCGTTCATAATAAAGTTTGATTTAAGCATGATTGTAAACTAACGGACAACTAAACAATGCGGGTTGCTCCATTGGGTATGTCTTAAGTTTTCAATTATAGCATTATATTCTTAGAAATTTCAATTTAATATTTGAAAATATGTGTATAGAATTGTGCAGAGCCTATCCAAACGTTTATATGTATATTTAGGGTATTAAAGAACTGTATCCTAAATTATTAAATACAACAAAGAAAAGCTTTTATGCATGTAATTTCTATTAAGGTGACGGATGTATGATCGCCTCAGGACTACCAAGGCTGAATGAGGATAAACACGTGGAAGAAATTGCCAACCTAGCTATGGACTTAATGAAGACATTTGAAACACCGATTATTCAGCATCTTTCAGGGGAAACGCTATGTCTCCGGATCGGATTCAACACTGGCATGTATTATTACTGCTTTTGAACAAAACGTTTGTATTTTGTATAACTTTTGCTAACAAGTGAAGAGCGAGTTCCAATGTCAGGTTTAAAACCTAATTTAATTTGTCCCCGCTGGGAGAAATATTAAGAGTGGTTACCATATAGCAACCGTTTTATTTACCCTTCTATTACAACGTTAAGCGGTATTTTAAACCTGTTAATTTTAAATTGTTAACAAATAAACACGGATGTATCTCTCTGAATGAAGAATTTGTATGTAGATATACCCAATAGCATGTGTATTTGTTTATAATTTAGGGTACATCGCCCATGCTCCTATCAAGAATTTCAAGCCTTTTGCAGTTGTTTTCTTTTTTTTTCATTTTGCAAATTGAAACCCGCTCGTATATGTGCATGAAAATTTATATATAATAAAAAAAAAAATAATAATAATAAATGATAATAAAAAAATATGTTTATTTGGCAGGTTACAAAAAACATTTTCATTCGGATTACATATTTGTATTGTAATCAAATGGATGGATTCATGTGTAAAACTAGTGTAGAGCTTTCCTTTAAACGTTTATAAGTTTGGCACGAAAATACAACACTGACTCTGCAGAGCCTCCTTTTGTTGCGTTTTCTTGGCTCCACCTAATACACATTAGTCTGTAGAACTTACCCTGCTCTCCTGATTGGGTCCGTTCAACAGCAATTGTTACGAACACGCTGATTAGTCAATTGCTCCAGGGAAAGTTTGAATGACATCATAATTTAGTAAGCGTTTATTTGCTATGAATTGTGGGACAGGCATAGAATTTCTTGCTTTTTCCGTTGGTGGTTGATAGACCTGATTCAGGAGATATCAGGTTCTGGGAAAGACTATAATAAACAGAGTAGCGGAAGGCACTGACCGCTTGTATAACCTATACATGTATATTGAAAAGCTTATTGTTATTCTCAGTACTGGTTATGTTAATGCTGTTGTTGTTGATGCGTCCTTTGAGTTGGATTATTTATTATGTTTTTGCAATGAATCGTTGGTTCTATAGGTCCATGCGTTGCTGGAGTAGTAGGTATACGAATGCCGAGGTATTGTGTGTTTAGAGATACAGTCAACACAGCGGCCGTAATGGAAGCAACCAGTCTTCGTGAGTAACATTTATTTATTGAATTCATTTCAGAGTTGTTTGCTCGAACCCCATCGGGGGCGAATAGTTAACATATTATTGCTCTGGAAATTGAAAGATCTCTCAAAAGCATTGAATTAACACATGCTCAGATGTTGTTGTTTTTATTGAGTTTTGGACATAAATGTTACAATGGAGCCCTATGGGAAATGCAATTGTGTTGTGAGACGTCTAAAATCATGATCACCCGGGTATTTTTATAGCCTTTTGTCTCTAAGTGTTTAAGTATGTACTTAATTATGTTGCTGAAACAGGAACCAGGTGGTGAATAATATAAAAACCTTACATGGGTTTGAGGTTCGGATAGGAAATTCCGATCCAATGGATTAACTGTTTAGGCGGAAACGAGGCTTTGTCGAGTTCCCGTGCAAACAGTTATCCCAAGGGACGGAATTTTCTATCTGAACCGAAAAAGCCATGTATGACTCTTTTTCTTGCATACCAAACATATTTAATAATTATTCTAACTTAACTTATCATTATAGATTTTACAACGACCGCTTTTAAGACGTTTGATTATAGGATATACGTCATCTATTTTATGAGTTATCTCGGCCCTAGAGTGAGATTGAATTATCTAACCCCGGTAAAATGTTCCTTATCCGGTGTGCAAGAAAAATAATCTGAGAAACGGAAAGCTTCAAGTAATAGACTAATATAATTTTAGCAATGTAACTATCATTTATTAATATGTTATTAATAAGTGTTGGAAATGGAGAAGACCTCTTATTTGGAATTTCACTTTAATAAGGATCATACCTATTTAGTAATTTAAGTGAGCCTGAGGGTAAATAGATAACGTAAGGAAATAATAGTTATTTTACATTATTTTTCATTCTACCCTAACTTCCGAATTGTTACTTTTTCACAAAATATTCTAAAACTTTATATTTTAAAATGTTCTAGCATCATTTCTATTATAACTAACCACTAATATATTTTCCAGAATTGTGAGAAGTGAAAAATGCATAAAAAAACAACTTTTACCGTCTTGTTTTCTCATAATATGGTATTTTATAGGATAATATGCCCTTGTTAAATATTTTATTTAGGCAACTGTTTTTATTAAAACAATATTGCTGATGTAATGACACATAAGAAACTATGTTCTTACTCTTAAAGCTTGACTGGAATATTTGAATTTAAAATATAACCCCACTCACCCAAAAATAATGTTGTTTTTTTTCTCCAAAAATTGTGACAAAAAAAATTATTCTGTAATATTTTAGCCCCACCACTATCACAAAACCCTTCTTATATTGTATACAGAACTATACTACATTGTTAAAAGTAATAAATGCACGAAAATAAAACAAACTCTTGCCATAACCTTTGCCAAATGGTGAAATATTTTATAAAAATATACAATCGACGATTAGGAACCTACATTTTCATCAAACACTGGATAATTTCTATTGAAAGCTTTAAATGTTAGGTGTTGATAGTTGTTTATAGAGATATTTCATATAAACTTGGTATTTTATCTTTAGTAATAATTGTGTATTTATTGGTTTGACTTAGCAAATGATATACAAAACTAGAACTGGTAGCTACAAAATAAAATATGTTTGGAGTGGGTGAGGGTCAGGTGTTGGAATTTTAATCTTAAAAATTTATTGTGTTTGTGACACGTGTATGTCTTTTACAGTTGAATGTGCTGAGCAAACGTCTCTGTAAATAAAATAACAATATATAAAATAAAAAAATAAGCGAAAGTCGGGATCGAACCCAGGATCTCTAGTTTGATAGTACAACGCTCTAACCTCTTTACCAACGAGTCCACATCGTTGTTGTGTTACAATTAATTTTGATATATGAAAACGTTTACAATAACATTACGGTTTTGCTTCGATCCATATCAAAATGACAAAAACAAATGTGACATTCCGTGTTGTTGCGCGGATTCCTATCCATATTTTACCCACATGATGGTACGCGAATTCGATTTTTTACCCACATGATAGATGTGGTCAACATTGATATTAAAGTCGTTATTTTCATCTGTTTTTTTTTTATTTTGAACAACAACCTCGACGATTTAAATTTGTTTTAGCTTCTTCTGCCATTATGGAAAATCCTATGTGACGTCACTTCAGACGAGAAAACACCTTGTCATGAATGGTTTTCCGGCTGGCGGAAATTCGTTCCGGAAAGTAACGATTGAACACGGTGTTAGTCGATTTTTACCGAGAGCATTACAGATCTAATACCTTAAGCACATTTTTAGCAATCTTTTATAAACATTTTCTTTGAATATTCAAGGCTACATGTACTACTACTACTACTACTACCACTACTACTATTACTGCAATAATTACTACTATGCTTCTACTCCAATTACTTCTTCTACTACTACTACTACTACTACTTCTACTACTATTACTACTACTACTACTATTACTACTACTACCATCACAACCACCGCTACTAATACAACCACCATCACTACTACTATTATTACCACCACCACAACTACTACTACTACTACCACTACTACTACATCTACTAATACTACTACCACAACTACTACTATTACTACTAATAATAATAATTTTACTACTAATACTACTAATTCCACCCCACCAATATAACTACTAGTACTCTTACTCTTACTACAACTTATACCACCATAACTACTACTTCTGCTACTACCATCACCACTACCACCACTTCTGCTACTACTACTATAACTACTACTACTACTACTTCTACTACTGCTGTTGCTGTTGCTGTTACTACTACTACTACTACTACCATCACAACCACCACTACTACTACTACTACTACCACCACCACAACCCAACCATCACTACCACTACTACTACTACTACTACTACTACTACTACTACTACTACTACTACTACTACTACTACTACTACAACTACTACTACTACTACTACAACTACTACTACAGCAACTACCACCACTACTACTACTACTACCACCATCACTACTTCTACTACTACTACTACCAACACTTCTATTACTACTAACACCACCATCACCACAACTTCTACTACTACAACTACTTCTACTACTAATACTACTATACTACTACTACTACTACTAGCTTGTTTCACAATCGAAGTAAAATAAATAAGTTTAAACTAACTTCTACAACTACTACTACTATTAATACTACATCCACTTCTACTACTACTACTACTACCACAACTACATGTACTACTACTACCACTACTACTTCTACCACCACCACTACCACTAACATCACTACTACTTCTACTACTATTACTACTACTATTACTTCTACCACTACAACCACCACCACCACCACCTCTACTACTACTACTACAACCACCACTACTACAATCACCACCGTCACTATTTCTACTCCTAATACCACCACCAGTTCTACTACTACTACTACTACTACTACCACCATCACCACCATCACTACTATTTCTACTTCCACATCCACTACCTACACCACCATTACTTATTCTTCTACTACCACCACTACCACCACTATCACCACTACCACTGCTACTACTACTACTACTACTACTACTACTACTACTACTACTACTACTACTTCTACTACTACTACTACTACTACTACTACTACTACTACTACTACTACTACTACTACTACTACTACTATTTCTAATGTTGCAACCACTATTACTACAACAACTAGTACTATTAATACTAATAGTACTACTATTATTACTACTACTACTACTACTGCTACTACTACTACTACTACTACTACTACTACTACTACTACTACTACTACTACTACTACTACTACTACTACTACTACTACTACTACCACTACTACTACTTATAATACTTCTATTATTACTTCTACTGCTGCTGTTGCTGTTGTTATTTCTCCCACTGAGTACACTACACGCACGCACACATATAAAATGCTTCTTTTGTGTTAGCTACTGTCACTCCTACTTCTAGTTTTAATGCACATGTATGCACGCGCATACATTAACGCACATACTGTATATAGAAACGTTCAAACGCACGTACGCTTCACTCACACACTGATGGACACACAAACGCATTTACACTAGCACCTACGTTGCACTCACATTCAAGCACATGTTCACATTCACTCACACACAGACACACGCTCCTAATCTACTCGTACACAAAATAGTTGATCTATAAATAGAATCGTCCAATTGGATTGTTTACTCTCCAATTGGAAACTTGATCTTAAAATAGAATTGATCAATAGAATCTTCCAAGTGGAACCTTTACCTTCCAATTGGAAACTTTTATTTCCAGTTGGAATTGACCGGTTGGAAATCGTTTCCCATTGGAAACTAATGCCAATTGGAATATAAGAATTCCAATTGGAAAGGGTGGGTTTTTTTTAAATACTTTAATTCCATCTATCTCAGTATTTTACAAACTTTTTTACTTGAAATTTTGAATTTAACCTAATAATATTTACAATTATCCAAAAGTATATCATATTGAAGTTCATAAAGAAAAAAAATTTTTTTCCAGAAATTCACTGTGTTGTGTTCTTATATTGTAAAGTGTGCGGTGGGATGGCCCACCCCGACCCAAACTTTTTTACGGGGTGAATAAATAGTTTACCAAACTGAAAAAAAAAAAATACTGTTGCGATTTTCTTTATTCAATTGGAAATATTCGTACAACAATATCTGCCGCATGAAAGCTGATATTTCACAAAATAGTTTTATAACATAACAGCATATTATATTAAATACAATGAGTTTTATTTCAGCATTAAAGATTCAGATGTCAGAGTCGTCTGCCGTGAAGCTGCAAGTTAATGGCGGTTATATTATAACAGAACGCGGAATCTTTGAAATAAAGGTTAATGATTCATATTTAACATTACGCAATGTCGGCTAATTAATGTAATTTTGATAAATGAAGGGTAATGATATACTTAAACGAACATGTATTAAAGAAAAAAGAAATCCAACGTTTGTATTTATTTATAGCAATATCAAAACATAACGCTGTCTTATTTGACCATGATAATAATTTACTTGAACGTACATTTTTTAAAGAAAATAGAAACCAAACGGTTTTTTTATTAATAGCAATACCAAAACATAACGTTACCATATATGTTCATGTTCTTATCATATCCAAGAAAGCATGTTGAACTTCTATTTGACCAATTATCCATAGGTAGACAAAATGATGACAATATTTTTTCATTCATCATTCCGGCTATGATTATATACTTTTATTTTCATTCATCATTCTGGCTATGATTATATACTTTTTTCATTTATCATTCTGGCTATGATTATATGTTTTTTTCATTCATCATTCTGGCTATGATTATATAATTTTATTTTCATTGTTCATTCTGGCTATGATTATATACTTTTTCTTTTTTCATTCTGGCTATGATTATATACTTTTATTTTCATTCTTCATTCTGGCTATGATTAAATACTTTTTTCATTCATCAATCTGGCTATGATTAATACTTTTATTTTCATTGATCATTCTGGCTATGATTATATACTTTTGTTTTTCATTTATCATTCTGGCTATGATTATATACTCTTTTCATTTATCATTCTTGCTATGGTTATATTTTTTTTTCATTTATCTTACTGGCTATGATTATTTTTTTTTTCATTTATCATTCTTGCTATGAGTTTATACTTTTTTCTTTCATTTATCATTCTTGCAATGATTAAATACTTTTTTCATTTATCATTCATTCTATGATTAATATTTTTTTGTTTCATTTATCATTCTTGCAAAGATTATATACTTTTTTTCATTGATCATTCTTGCTATGGTTATATACTTTTTACATTGACCATTCTTGCTATGGTTATATACTTTTCTTCAAATGCCATTCTTGCTAAGATAATATATGCTTTTTTGCATATATCATTCTTACTATGATTATATTTAAAAAAAAATATTGATCACTCTGGCTATGATTATATACTTTTTGTTTCATTTATCATTCTTGCGAAAATTGTCATTTTTACATTGGCAGTAAGCATACACATTACTGAAGATTTTTAACAAATACGGCGGTATATGGATATTCGATTTGTAGTGACTGTATTTGAGTAATCATTGCAGGAAATAAAATTATCACGTTGTACTTTTCAATCCAACTCCCACATAACCTTGTTTGATTATTTCTTTGAATATTTAGCGTCATTTTACGCCATCGAGGACTATTAAATGATCAGTTCTCCTAAATACCCTTTCCTGTGATCCAGCAAGATTACACAGTACTCGAAATTACTCATCTCCGCAAGTAACTGATAACTTTCCCACTTGAATAGGCGATGAGATAAGAAAAATAATGAGACGTATTGTATATCAATCATCACGGAGTCTCGATTGATAGTATGACACGCTACCGATTAAGCGAACCGGATACAGCACGTGTTATAGCAAAATATATTATTTAGAATTGCACAACAGAATTCAATACGCATCAGCGTGTTGTATATCGATCAGCCGACAGTTTAATGATATGTATTAGGAACTGATTTCAGGGATTACTTTATATCCTATTAATGATGTTTTAGAAAACAAAGTTGACTGGTTTACCTATTTCATTTTAGAACAAAGGTACAGTGCGAACATTTTGGTTGGATGGATATCAGAACATTTCACTGGAAGCGACACAAACATCAACAACTTCTTGTAGATTGATACTAGTTAAAGAATCAGGTTCGATGAATGAAATTGAACATGCTTAATATGAATATCGGCACATTATATCCACACGAAGAATCAAATATATTGTGTGGTATTGTTTGTAACATAAAAACATATACATACAATACTTTTATGAGTGCTTATAGTGCTTTAAAATTTGTGGCAATGTTAAAAATGTAATAGTTTGGAACCGCTTCAAAAGCGGTCGCAACTATAAACAATGAAAACTTATTTAATTTATTATTTCGCTTTCGTCATAATATAACATCTTGCTTTTCGTTTCTTTTTCAAGAAGTTCCAGAGTTTATTCTCTTTATAAAAATTCCCATTTTTTGACATAGGGAAAGGGGAAATGGAAGACCTTTTGGAAAAAATGTAAAAAGGTATACCTTTTAAACACTCAAAATTGGTACGAAATTCTTAGACTTAAGAAGGTTATTGAAACGGGCGCCCTGGGTCTACACTTATTTATTATAATTGGAAACATAAAAATAAACAAAACACGAAAATAATGACATGATTAATAGAATACCATGTCAGTGCCAGATTATCATAACTAGATATTTTCTCTTTACGTCTGACAAAACAATCATTAAATGTTTTAAAAACAGTACTTGTTATTATTAAAGCTATATCATCTCTCATTAGGTATGACAAAACCTTCTTTAAATTTTAAAAAATGG
The DNA here is from genome assembly GCA_029582155.1 of Panopea generosa. Lineage (NCBI taxonomy): Eukaryota > Metazoa > Mollusca > Bivalvia > Adapedonta > Hiatellidae > Panopea > Panopea generosa. The sequence continues at coordinate 16,788,696 of CM055900.1, read as the reverse complement.
TACTTATTTTTATTACTTGTGATGATGATGACGATGATAATGATGATGACGACGCGATGGACGTGATAATGATGATTATGATGATGATTGTAATTAATGCGACGATTATGTCGATGCTTTTAATTATGGAATGTTAAACTGGTGTTCTGGTGTAAATATTTCATAGAGCAAAATTACTAATAAAGCACTTATGAATTAAATATTTGTATGCTATACTAGCGTTTACTCAATTGTGTTATAAATACATTATTTACAACTCACAAATCAAAATACAGGTCTACTATGGTTGTGAAAGTAACTTTTATTAACAAATGATTTTGACACAACGATGTACAAGTGCTTTTGTGATAATATGATATTATGTATAGTTTATTGTGTTAGTGGTTATACAAGCACGAGAGAGTATGTGTATAATGTATATATATGACGTACTGGTTCATTTAATTTCATAGTAGATATGGTATATTGTAAAATGTGTATGAACTTGTGTTGAACATGATGCAAAAAGACGGTTTTAATGTAACCTTATTTGCACTTTGCATATCTATTTAATGAAAATTGTAATGTTATAATGTACTGTTCGACATTGTTAAACTATTGTTAGAATCTTATTTAAGGACACTTATTTAAGGAACTTACTTATTTTATGGACCGTCTTCTTATGTAATATTTCTCACTTCTTTATTTTCTCTTTAGCTTCGATTTCACTTAGTCAAACGCAGTGTCAACAATTACATTTCACTACGGCCTACTATTCAGTCAAGTTTTGTGAGCATTTTGCTTTATTTGAAACTAAATGGGCAATGATATAATGAAATGGTTGATGTCCACAGGAAGTTTCTATCGATAATTATATGAAATGGAGAATGTATCTTGACTACCTGTACAATCATCTTTATAACCTTACCGTTTTATCTATCTCTCCTTTTATCTTTTAGTTTACCTAACCGCTCTTGTTACTACTTTTCTTTCGTGTCTTTCTATTCTTGTGTAAAGCATGAAAAGAAATGTTTACAGTGAAACGTTTATACTGTACCATTTATGCCATGTTTTATCTCTGTATCAATTATTTATGGGAAGAGCCGGTTACAGTGTAACATTAAATTTTGACCCGGTTAAAAAATGACTCCTATGGGTCACTTTTCAACGGATGAGTGATCAATTGTTTTTTGAAAAACTGACCCCGACCATTATTTAATGACTCACTCACACGTGAAAAATTGACCCTCGTTAAAATCTGATCACCAACAGTTTGAAACTGACCGAATAGTCTGCCGGACCACATTTCAACATTATAAATTTGGATGTTCTCGTTGATGTAAAATGTTAACTACAAACGGAAAATATTGATATACGATATATATATAAATGGCCGGTATGCTATAGAAACGTTGTTTCACTGGTGTGGTATCGGAATGGTGTTTGTTAGAATTGCTTTACTTTAGTGTGGCTGTTGTTTCACAAGTTTAGAATGCGATGGAGCATTCCTACATCATATATTTCTCTCTGTCGCTCTCTGTTTCTCTGTTTGTTACCCGGGCACCTGCGTGACACTTTCGGTTAAATTTTACTATCATGCAAATATCTCAGTAACCACCTACTGGATTGATTTGAAACTTCACCACAAAGTATTCAGGGTTATCAGACAATCAAGCTAATTAACAGAGAGGGCCGAATTTAATTTAATAGACCTTGTGGCCCAACCAAATTTCTATATTATAAATAAAAATAAAATATTTCTAAACCACAAACAAACATCTTGTTTAAACGTCTTTCCCCACTTAAAACGTTTAATAACTCAGTAACAGATATAGAACCCAAAACATAACAACAATCACTTGTTTGTGTAAAGTTGATGTATGTAACAAAAAATATAACTTGGTCAGGTCTTTATAATGTATTGACAAAGCAGTGCGAGTAGTCCAGAGTAGTCTTGCGGACATGATTTGTTTTTCTACAAATACCTTCCTACTTTCGGTGCAATTCATAACCTTTTTTGTAATATGCAAATAAATCTTAACATTGTTTCCTTGCATCATATAATGATATGATTAAATTAAATGGTTCCAGACACGTAGCTTGGCTGAAAACGATGTGCAGGCACAGTTGTAGGGGGTCCAGGGCATGCTTTATCTTTTCCAGCTAGGCTGTCGTAGATACGTTTTGGCGTATATTTTCTTTTGTTTTTAGGGGGCTGGATATTCTTAATATCAACATTATATTAATTGTTTTATAACCAAAAAATTGATAACAAATGTGATCTTTAAAGATTTGTTCACTTTGATAAAGGGAAAAATAAAGTAGCCTTCTGTTTCATGGTTTCAAGTGGCTACTATTTTCAAACAATAGGTGTTGAATGTTTATCACACTCAGATACGCATAAATTGACATAATTACTACTATATATGTATGCACATACATTGATGATGCTAATTTTATTTATTGTCGCCATTGGTTTCCCATATTGGCGACGCATCCAGAAAAGTATTAGTTATTTTCGATTTTTGGAGGATAGTGCAGAAGACACTTCTGTAGCGTCTCTGATTCCTTAGCATCGGTACATAGGACGTCGATATTTGTTAAAGTTTGGAGGAGCGGTTGCTTGAACCTGTGACACCTGAGTTCACAGTCCAAGCCCTTAACCACTGGACCACGTATCCATCCATACAGTACTGATGAGGAGTGTTCATATGAGCCGCAATGCAAAAAGTCACTGTAGAAAAGCTCTAGTTTTCTTCATTTGCATTACGCAAACTCGGTGATTATACGATCAATATCTATGTAACGTTGTACAGGATGATTCTGAAGTAATCAGATATATAGTCTGCACTTCAGGATTAGCCTTATAGCGTTGCCGACCAACTTGTCTTTACGGAACATTTCATGAACAATCTGAACCATTCCACACTCGTAAATAACAATTTAAGTTTGTTTGTAATCACATCATCAAGGACCTACATGAATTTTATCATTGTTTGTCCAATCCACAATCAAAAAAGAGATGAATATATACAAACATATTACACCGGACGACCAAGTATGGTAAAGTTTATAGATTTTTTAAATACAGCCCGAATTTTGTTGTCAATTTAATTACCATCATTTTGGACCAAAGCTTTCAAATGCAGATACAATCTGATAAATTACGTGTAACAATACACATACTAGTACATAGATACATGTGTATGTTAATTAAAAATATGATTATTTATATACTTATACTGCTCGACTAGGTTTACTAGATTTTGCAAAATGATTTTGTTGAAAACCACTCTCACCAATATTGAAATAGAACTATATATTTTACATTGTCTAAATAAACAAGTCTAAATAAAATTGTCAATTTTTAAAAAAAACATTAAAAAGGATCCCATGTCTGATCAAAATTTAACACTGATCTCAGTTTTCAACGACCGTTTTGATTAGAATTTAATGTTGAAATGTGATCCGTATCAATTTTCAACATTGAAAAATGACCGTTGGGGTCATATTTCAACGGGGTCAAAATTTAATGTTACACCTGTAACTAATGTTGTAAAGAACTTGTGGCTCGGCCCTATTGTACATATGACGACAACAAAATATGTTTAAATCATTAAATGTCTATGATCCATATGTAGGTATGGCAACACATTCTTTAAAAGTTTATAAAAACGATACTTATTTTTATTAAAGCAACATGATCTCTTTGTATGTATGATCTACTTCTTTAAAGTTTTTTTTCAAAACGGTCCTTTTTGTTATAAAATCTTGACGATTTCTCTTAAGGTATTCTAAAACCTTCTAAGTTATTTCAAAGTATATTCCAAGTATTATTTTTATGAATTTGTATGTTTCTGTTATCGCTATGTATTGTATTCATATACAGTTTGCTATTAAATAAAATATATACGTGAATTCGTAGTAAGTTAGTACATTATTTACACAATATAGCATACGGTATGCATTGGTTCAGACAACAAACACACATATGGTATATGTAGCATGTATTAACATTTGTAACAACATGCATCATCCACACGTCATAACATAGAAATGGTCTGCGTTTCACAAAAAATATTTACGATAAAAATCGCCGTAAGTCAATTTGCCAATTACGTCATGATTGTTTAAATTTTTGAACGACATTTAAACTGATTGTATTTTCAGTAAATATATAATTTTCTACATTGTTGTTTTTTGTGAAACGCAACCCAGGTATTTAGTTTACACACTTTTTCATATGCACACGGTATCATGTAATGACACGACAGTGTTGGAGATCCTCCCTGATCAAGGAAGTCTAAATACCACTAACATAATGTACCTCTCACCTCTGACGTTATTGGTCAGAACCGATCTCGGTTCAAAAGCTTTATGTGAAAACGTTTGCCAAGTACATGCTGAAGGACAAGGTTCTACTCAGATTTATTCGGAAGTATTCCCTCACTATTAAAATTGGATATAACATGTATTAATGTCAAGTTTTAAAAGTGGTGTTAATCTCATTAAACAGTATTCAATACATAAAAGAATGTAATGATCTTTCGTGGCCGAGTGGTCGGCGACAGCCGTCTCAATTTCACTTACCACACACCGCTAGGGTCGTAGGTTCGAAGTCCCGCTCCCTCGATCAGTTTTATGTGAAAACAAAATAATATTACAATACCTCAACACTTTTATTATGGAAATAGAACATTTTCAGTTATATTAGCAAGACTAAGAAATAATTGCAGTATTTAGATAATGACTTGTTCCGTAACCATATTAGAACGGATTCTTGTTGTCCACATTGCGGTAATATTGAAAGATGCTGAGCATTATTTTTTCAAATGCACAACGTACTGAACTCAAACATTAACATTTTTCAACTGGACAAGATCATGTCATGTTAGCAATATTATTTTTGTCAAAGCGGTACAATACCATATCAAAGAAACTATACGCTTTGCATAATCGCATTTATGTTTTCCTGTCTTGTTTTTAACTGTATTACATTACTTCGATCTTGTGAATTATTCAACTATTTTGCCCATTGTATATAAATGTTGAGTTGCATAGGACACCAAAGCTTTGTTTTTATTTTTGTGTTTTCTTATTTACTAATCTGATTTTCTCACTTGAGCTGCTACCGAAATGTGGACACAGGACGCATGCGTATGGACGACATAAAGAAGAAATGATATGTGTTTGTTTTACTATGTATTACTTTCTTTCCTTTCCTGCCTTTTTCTATTATCAAATTATTGGTTAAGAAAAAAATTGTTAAAATATGCCATGTTGAATATTTAATGTAAACATTGTAAAAAATGTAGTGGACGGGACGAACCTAATGTTGAAAGAATCTGTGGCCCAACCCCATTTCATGTATAAATAAAATATGTTTAAACTTAAACTATAAGTTTTATGTGAGAAGGTTACCCCGTTACTTGCGGAAGGACGGTGGTTCTACTAAGATTTATTCTAAGGTCTTCCTCCATCAATAAAACCGGAAATACCATATATAACCTGAATGTGTTTAAACCCGATGCCAAAAAATATAATACAAATATATAGTAAAGCAATCACTTATAGATAGAACTGGAAACAATAGAAAACTTGAAAAGATGATTTTAGTTCAATTATTTATGTAATATCAAAGCTAAAAGTTTCTAAGAACAAAGGCTTGCGTATAACACGAAGATCATTGTTATTGAATAAAATGTTTCAGTATTTTAAGATCTGTAGCAAATCAAATTAAAACATTTTCGTTCGTTCACAGTTGAATGTTTCTAAGGCGTATGCCGAAATGACAAGTTGGATTCTTTAAAAATACTCCAAAGCAATCAAGTTTTAGAGGGTTTCATACTAGGTGGTATGTCACCCAAATGACCATTGGATTGGTAAGATCAATCTCGGGATCAAAATAATAATTTGGATTTAAGACAACTTTCATACATACCATATTAATACATTATTAATTAAATTACACAAGAAATATATTGCCCTGAATAGTACATTGGTAAATCAACTAACTGCGGTGCGATGCGGCTTAGGTAACCGCAAAGTAATTGAAATTTTAGTATTTACCGAGAATGGAATGGAACCTGTTACCTTTCAAACTGGAACGATTTAATTTAAGTATGTTTGAAAAGTACCAGCGTTAATGGTCTTAGTAGTCTTGTAATCAAAACGTTAACAGTTGAAAACAACGAATGTGTAAATGTATACGTAAACATTTTAAGAATAGTGTCGTATTAAAGGCACTTGAAGATGAAAAAATATGCCAGCAGGGTCCGATGATAAGTGACTAAATATACCATGGCAGTATAATAACATTGCAAACTTTTGTTTTATCAATATAACATAGTATTACATTTGCAAGGCGTAGAGTCAATGGAACTCTACATTAAAGAATTACAAGATATAATGCTAAATTTGAAAGACTTTACTGTATCGAAAGCAATTATTTACTAACAACAAAACGTTTTCTAAAATAGCATTGATAAATATAGGTTTATACATAAATGAAACTTTTACTACTAAAATGTGTAGAAAGTTATTTGAACAAAATTCTTATTACATCAAATGTTGTCTTTCAATTCACAAGCAGTAAAATACGATAAACGTTTTGGACCACAGAAAACGAATAAGCTCCATCAACACTTGGTATTATAAAACCTTAGATCATAGAAAGTTAAAAGAAAATATGACTTTATTTGGAAATCACACAATAGTTCTTATTAAAAATCGAGTTAAAGTATTTTTTTTTTCAAAATGCTTGTGACTTTCAACTCAAACCATATTTGATTCAGCCACATTCATTGTGTAATGAGGATATCTAAAAACAGTTGCCAAAAGAGTTTCTCGCGTTTCACCATTATTTAAACGACGAGTAGCTATTTTATGATCATCATATTTATGTAACTATAAAAAATGAAAGTGACGCTATAAATTGGAACAATGTTAATGCATGTACAAATGATTTACTGAAGCGATTAACAGTGAGGCGTACCCGTTATTTAGTAAAACTATGCGTGTCTCGAATAGAAGGCGAGCAGATAATTCTGTGTGTAAAAAAGCAGATTGGTTCGATGAAAAATGCAAACAGACCAAGTAATTGTATGTTAATTCATTAAATAAACTTAATTCTTATTAAAACAATTGTAATTTGTCTCATATGTGCAATAGTAAAACAATGTATGAGAGTATGATTAAGAAGAAAGAAAATACGTTATGAAATATATCGAAACGTTACAATACCGTAAACCTAGGAATTTATGAAACATTTTCTAATTAATTCTTTCTTAAAATTCTATAAGTACCGAGGAGTTTTATATCTTATTTACCTACTGTCTTGAACAATGACGTGGAACACTTGTGTAATAATCACAATTTTAACTCAACAGATTGTAATTTAGAAGGGCTAGACGAGCCAATTTTAGTGGCGGAGTTGGAGTCTGTAATACGCAGCCTTAAGAAACATAGATTCTTTCTGGTGATCAGTCGTAAAATAAATATTTTATTGACTGTTGTGATATTTGTTGATATTTTTAACGGTATATCGAATTTTAGTCACTTTCCAGAGCAGTGGCTCGGGGTATTGTAATACTGTAGTTTAAAAAAAGATCGCAATGATGTAAACAATTAAAGGGGTATTACTTTGGTAAGGCTTTTCTCTAAAATATTCACTGGTCTATTAAATAATAGAATAAATAATTGGATTGAATGCAATGATTTTCTAAGTGATGCTAAATTTGTATTTAGAAAGGGGCGATCCACGGTTGATGCAATAATTGTAATTAATGCAGAGATAAGTTTGTGCTTAAAAAAGCCTTTGATAGTGTTTATCGCAATGGTGTATGGTATAAACTTCGTAATCTAGGTATTATTGGGAAAAGCCTGCGAATTATCCATGTACTCTAAAGTTAAAGAATGTGTTAAGGGTTGAAAACATTCTGATTTTTTCGAACTTGCTATTTGTTCGAAGCAAAGGGAGGTTATCTTTATTCTCCTTATTTTTCGAGGATTTGAAGTTATTCTTACTTGATGATATAAACAGCGGTTAAACCCTAGATACCATCACGTCTTTCTTAATGTTGTTTGCTCATGATATGATTTTCTACGGTAAAAAATCTCAAGAATTTCAAAATAGCCTTGAGCTTCTAAAGAAATATTGTGATAATTGGGATTTACAAGTAGACACTAATAAAACGAAAGTTATTTAGTGACTTTATCACTCTGGCTGTCATTGACAAGAGTGTGGCGCGTTTTCTTCACGTATAACTTTGCCATACAGCCCGACTTCATAACTCTGGCTTTCTTTGGCAATAATTTCAGTATTATAATACTGTTTCATTATGTGTCAGCCCGTGTGGTTCCGGCTAAGAATGCATTTATTCATTCATTTTCGTCGGATAGCAGCCTCCGAACCAATCTCGCTCTATCTTTACTCATTTGAAGATCTTCCTTCGAAGTCCCTTACGACGTTCATTTCGAAATGTCTTACTTAGACAGTCTTACTATAAATCGCCTGTCTTGGTAAATCATGTCTTTGATCTTCCGCAACGTTGCCAACCCAACGCTTGGAGAACGTCCAAAACGCTCATCATCTTCTGTCGATTGCCATCCATCCTTTAATCATCTGTGCCAGAAAGACACGAGATATCGGCTTCACTTTGACTGCTCAGACTCCTTTATCATATTATAAATCTTGGTAAGTGTTATCCCAAGCGCCCCACGAAACTTTACGTTGACTTTTTGTATCACGTTAATCCAATTTCTGATAGATACGCTCTGTCGTATTTAAGGCGTTGTATATTAGCACTTGAAACTGCTATGAAACTAAAACTGACACGAAATGACACGGTAACGTTCCGTTTGCGGTAGACGGAATGGCGCACACAGACTATGAGGTAAACTGATTTTGTACTTTGGTGAAAACGTTACTTGTAATGAACGATATGTCAGCCTATTATAGCATGGATAGTACGGCTGGTTTGAAAGTAAAGTCTGATTAGTTCATTTCAGTTTTGTGGTAAATACAAATATTTTATATCCATTACCCTCATGTTATGTACTCTATGTGTCGATTTTTAAATACTTTTTAATAACAAATTATTCAATTAAAAATGAAATTTCTTGATATTTTCTGATACTTTTTCAATAAAAGTGATCGTTTTTGTTGGAAAATAGTATTCATTTCATGTAATATTATTTTTAATGCAAATCATAAAACTTCAGATTTTGAGTTTTAGTCTGAATAATAGACTCTACATTTTGATGTCGCCTCTGATGTCACTTATATGCAAGTATGTATGTATTGTACTTATTATGTATATTCTATATGTTGATTACAAACAACTGATCTGACGCTGTTACTCACACAAGTCAATCATTCCTTCTGCGGTCGATAGTGGTTTCAGTGCCGCCAGTTTCCTTAGACAAGATGACAATTTGTTAACACTACATTGTATTTACTTGGACACAACATTGTATTTACTTTGACTTGGTTCCATCTCTTATCGGGTTATACAAAACACATAGAATATGTTTTTTTATTATATCCATTCACTCATGTTTTCACTCCCAGTCTATCCATATATTGTGAGTAATATATATATATCTATATATATATATATATATATAGATATACTGGGAGTGAACATTTGCAAGCATGTACGTATTATCATATATGTATTAGGTGTCCCATTAATGTGTATAATTACACTTAAATATCACAATTATTATATCTGCCATGCTAAAATCTAAGAATATTTTCAAGACTTGTTGGTGAATTAGGTGATAACTACACTAGAAAAACTGAGAATTTTTATGTTGATAGATTTGATGGTTTGATTATCAGATTATAGAATCCAAAATTGATTTGATTGAAACAAAATTATTTACAAAAACAGCAAAAACACTTGGAAAATGGGATTGCTGTAAAGTAGCCTTAAAAAGTTTGGTTTGTTCTCTTACTTCAAATATTTTGTTCAGACGTGCCGAGTTGAATAGTCTGAAGGTAGAAGCTGTGAATAAAACAACAGGATTAAGTCGGCTACAACTATATATTTAGATTCAAACGAGGTTTCCTTCAAAAGTCATTTAACATTACACTGTTAATTGTTCATTTATTTGGCTAATATCCAAAACTGGTTCACCATATAACTAAACTGAACAACAAATGATACATCGTGCAGATATTTCGTAATATGAAATCAATGTTTAAATTATTTTCATATGTATCGCACGGATACTCTAACGAGGCAATTGTATTGAACAGATTTAGGCTCTACTGAATGGTGACATTATTGAATCAATGTGGTATAGGACGAACATTAAGATCATAGCTGTACTTAAACATAGCTTCATTTTTTGTTCATTGACTGAAATAGTTTAGTTGAAGATCTCAGCTTGAAAAGTGAAACCGACCTATATTTATGCATAAGCTTTGATTGAAATGCATATAAATTCAAAATGTAAAAATACGTTTCCTAACGAATCCCTCCTTTAGTGCATGTTTATTGAATACAGGGGCCAGCTGTCGTGTGATAACGAGCTTGTAGTGGGTATTGGTTTACTTGCCAATGACGTTGTAAAACGTCTGTCTCGATCACTGAAGTTTGTGGGTTCGATCCCTTTTCGGGTTATACAAAATATATACTAGGGAAATACCATTATAAGATAAGTCCAACTGTATCAACGATATGATAAAAATATCTTAAATGAGGGCAGCACTAAAAGTAAGATCATCTAGCCCTTTGACCCTAATGTGTTTTAAGTTTTGTCACAAGCTTGCTTAACGTGACCATCCCTGTATACGATACCATGGATCCGACCTGACAATCAAAGTTATGGATATAAGTGATTATTGGCTAATCTATAAGCAGTGCCATATTCGATTCTGAAACACAAGTTGTTAATCGCCATATTTTCCCACACATATGTAATTCAGCTTCTTACATAGACTGGTTGATCAGAAATATTAAAGCGAAATTTTTTTTTCTAACATGTGTTATGAATACTGGTACTTGAGTGCGTATGGGGTGTGTGCATTACTGACTTAAGTCATACTGTAAGGTTCATCGCATACATGCCAGATAAATACATTTATCACTTACCGCCTGCCCTAGCCATCATGATAATGTTATCGCATTAAATAATAGCGACGCCATGACCTAAGAAAAAATGTTGAAAAATAAAGTATTCACTGACTGTATTCACTAGGTATGAAAATAATTCAGTTGTGACTTTTTCGGATAGAAAGTAGCACCTCATTATAATCTACCGATTGGCTCTCTTTTATAGCAAGGATGGGAAAGCAACATTTGAGCCCGTTGATTGCACAGTTGTGCAACTGAAAATTTGAATGACGTCACAGTTTAGTAAGCGTTTAATTACTATGAATTGTGGGGCACACATACCATTTCCTGCTTTTTCACTTGGGGTTAATATACATGATTCGATAGATATGTTTAGGGATAGAATAATCTCATTACCACCAAAACAGCTCTACCTATTTGACGCATTTCTCTATCTGAACCTCAAGCCTTTATTATGTTTTTATACTCACATATTATGAAGAACACATAAATATGTCTATTTTGGAATTTAACAAAAATACAATACGTATATAATACGTTTCGTACCTTTTATTGAATATTCAGATTTTATTTTATATTTAGGTAATAACTATTTTCGTTATAATTTGATAACAGTGTTTGTTCCGGCAAATAAATACATACATATTTTCATGTTGTTACGGTTTTCACATTTCTAGTTAGGGCATCGATTTTTTACTATATAATCATGTAATCGAGTGTGTCCTCGATTTTAACTGTTTTTATTCATATCAGAAAAGAAATAACTTTAGGGTAGTTCTAAAAATATATGGTATGTACGGTAACGTTAAACAGAAACGTATCTTGTTTATGGATACCCAGGTTGGAAAGGGGGTCCATATACTGGGACTTTGGGGGGTCTAGTTGCATATGGTCGTGGGTTATAATTCGTATGGGACGGAGGAGGGTTTGGCGGGTAGGGTGAGGTTGGATATTTTGGGTGTGGTGGTGTTTGTGGAGTTGGATATGTTGGGTTTGACGGGGTTGTTGTGTATGGTGGTGGGGATATACTGAGTAATGGGGAGGAGGAGGAGGGTTTGGTGGGTAGGGTGAGGTTGGATAGTTTGGGTGTGGTGGTGTTGGGTGAGTTGGATATTTTGGGTATGATGGGGTTGTTGCATAAGGTGGTGGAGTAAATTTAGTTTGGGGAGAAGGAGTGTTTGGTGGGTAAGGTACGGTTGGATATTTTGGGTGTGGTGGTGTTGGGTGAGTTGGATATTTTGGGTAAGATGGGGTCGTTGTGTAAGGTGGTGGGGTATCCTTGATATAGGGAGGGGGAGTGTTTGGCGGGTAATGTATGGTTGGATATTTTGGATGTGGTGGTGTTGGTTGAGTTGGATATTTTGGGTATGATGGGGTTGTTGTGTAAGGTGGTGGGGTATGCTTAACATATGGAGGAGAAGTGTTTGGTGGGTTAGGTGTGGTTGGATAGTTTGGGTGTGGTGGTGGTGATGGAGTTGGATATTTTGGGTATGATGGGGTTGTTGTGTATGGTTGTGGGGTATACTGAGTATGGGGAGGAGGAGGGTTTGGCGGATAAGGTGTGGTTGGATAGTTTGGGTGTGGTGGTGGTGGTGGAGTTGGATATTTTGGGTATGATGGGGTTGTTGTGTAAGGTGGTGGGGTATGCTTAATATATGGAGGAGATGTGTTTGGCGGGTAAGGTGTGGTTGGATATTTTGGGTGTGGTGGTGGTGGTGGTGGTGGAGTTGGATATTTTGGGTATGATGGGGTTGTTGTGAAAGGTGATGGGGTATACTGAGTATGGGGAGGAGGGTTTGGCGGGTAAGATGTGGTTTGGTATTTTGGATGTGGTGGTGTTGGTGGAGTTGGATATTTTGGGTATGATGGGGTTGTTGTGTAAGGTGGTAGGGTATACTGAGTATGGGGAGGAGGAGTATTTGGCGGGTAAGATGTGGTTTGGTATTTTGGATGTGGTGGTGTTGGTGGAGTTGGATATTTTGGGTATGATGGGGTTGTTGTGTAAGGTGGAGTGGTATACTGTGTATGGGGAGGAGGAGTGTTTGGCGGGTAAGATGTGGATTGGTATTTTGGATGTGGTGGTGTTGGTGGAGTTGGATATTTTGGGTATGATGGGGTTGTTGTGTAAGGTGGAGTGGTATACTGTGTATGGGGAGGAGGAGTGTTTGGTGGGTAAGATGTGGTTTGGTATTTTGGATGTGGTGGTGTTGGTGGAGTGGGATATTTTGGGTATGATGGGGTTGTTGTGTATGGTGGTGGGGTATACTGAGTATGGGGAGGAGGAGTGTTTGGTGGGTAAGGTGTGGTTGTATAATTGTTGTAGTGTGGTGGTTGTGGTGGTGGGGTTTTATTTTTTGGAGGATATGTTACATATGTTGGAGGTTTTGTAACGTAAGATGGTTTAGCATTTATCGGGTATTGTGGAGTGTTAATATAAGATGGTGGAGTGTTTGATGTATACTGTGGTGGTGGAGTTAATGGTCGATATTGTGATGGAGGATCGATATTGCATCCCCTTTCTTTAGCTGTTAACAGATCATATATCAAAGTGTCTTCTTTCTTAGCATCCTGGTTTTCGCATGGATCTGCCTTGAAAACTGATGGAACATTAATTGGAGGATTCTTTAAACACCATTGCTTTTCATAGTCCAATAAATCTTTAATTGCTTTTACATTCTTGGTATACGGAATTTCTTTTCTAACCATCTGACCTGCAAGGTCATAAACTGTCCTAAGATCTGGCGGTGGCTTATGGGGACAGTATGAAAAATATGGCATGACATCACAGTATTTATTGCCATCTGTTACATTATATTGCCCTGGAAGAATGTCTTTCTTCACTTGATTCAAACAGGCGTTGTCTATCATGGACTTCACTTCAGATTCATACTCATTTGCAACATATTTTATTTCAGTTATATTTTCTACTTTCGGTAGTCTTGTATAAGGAATGCACAGACCGTCCATACTACAGTACAATTCTCCGGTTTTGCCACAGTCGTTTTGACACGAAGGAGCGTCTTCATACAAAAACCAGTCACGAATCCACCAATCAGCGCTTCCATCGATGTTTTTCCAAAATGGCATATTACCCATTTGTGAGTTACGATAGTGACTGGGTTTGTCTACCATGGCATCCACAGGATAGTCCATAGAAGGAACTACATTGCAGTCGTTTCTCTGACGTTTACGGAAAATTTCCCAAAGACGGTCAATAGAGGCGTGGTGTAAATAGAACATTGGGTCCATCGGTGCTATACCTGTTACCATGGTGCCGCCTATATGGTTATGCACATTGTTGTGTAGCCCCTCCAATCTTGGCCAGAATTGCTAGAGAACAGATTAAGAAAGGGTCATAAGATTCAATAAAATTTTAATACGTACCGATAAGTTTTAATATCTTATTTGAATATTTAATGCCAAGTGTATGCTTTCGAGGGTCAATAGACGATCAGTTTACCAAACCACTCTTTCCTGTGGTCCTGGAAGGTTAACCACTTCTCGAGCACTCTTATCTCCGCAAGTAACCGATAATTTGAAACAGCAGTGAGAGACGAATGACAATGTCGTATATCAATCATCATGAAGTATAATGTCGGGTGGGGATCCGAGCTCATGAACTCTGGATCGAAAGTCCGGGTTTACATCACATATACCAGGCGTTTGTTTCACCAAAATGTTTTTTAAAACTTTTAGACTTAACTCAATTTTGACGGGTTAGTCATCTGTTGTGTATTAAACACAATGAAACCATACGAAGTTGGAACTGGAACCAGTCTAAAATCAGGATATAATGGCTTTTTTTTTCTTATTTATAAGTTTCTAAGTATTTAAATGCATACTAAAATGAGTTTGGTAAACAGAAGCCTTCTTGGACAAAAATATGTTTTATTCAATGCCGATAAGATATATTTTCGCAGCTATATACCATTTTAAATCAGTAAAACAGTCTATGTTTTACATTATACTGGTTATTAGAACATAGCTATTTCTGGTATTCTCTAATATTTACCAATTTGAAAGTAAGTTTTTAAAACAACATTGAACATAAAAACCTATATATAGTAGATCTTGCATAGATGGTCGTTAATAATTGCATTTATTAAACGGTTTGCAAAGACATTGTATCATGCTCGTCAATGAGTTTAATAAATTCAAATGTGATAAATGTGATATGTTATTTATCACGATACTCAGATATATGGTATATTTTTTCCTTTATCACTCCATCTCTGAAGACATATTTATATTTCAAAATGCTATAAATAACACATTGCTCAACTTAGTAGTATCCGTCATTCATAGCAAGTCGTCATTGAATATAGAAAGATAAGTCATTGCTCTAACGTATGCAATTTCATTGGGTTTTTTTCAGTCGGAAAATAAATCGGCATTTTGCGTACGAAAGCCAAGTAATACGGGAATCACCGAGCAATGAATCGGTTGTGCTACACCCCGGTTTATACAAAAATATAATCGTTTTACTATTGTATTATTAAAAGATCATACAAAAAGTAAATATTTATATATTGGATTTATTTAACGAATAGGCAAAAATATGTTATGCGAGGCTTTGCCGAGCCTTATAAAGTAATTGCAAGCGAGTTTGATAAATTAACTAATAAATTAGCATTAATGTAAGATTATTTTTATCACACAACTTGGGTAGATAGTACATTTACCTTTAATTGTCAGGTTATTTCTATAAGGAACGAGGAAAAAAACGTCTTTCCGTCAATCATCGTATGTCGTAATGTCGCAAAATAACGTCATTTTTCGACGTCATTAATCTGTTCGGTCATGTCTAAAGGTAATTTGATATTTTACGTACCAGTTAATCTCAGCATTGCACTGTATTTACATATCATCAAATAAATCAGAGACGAATTGTACGAAAATCGCCGAGTTATGATTCGAAAGTGATATTACATTCGGTTAATATTAAAAAATATGTCATGGGTTTGATACATTCCTCTACCGAAAATAATATGATAAAATTGTTGTTGTTTTTTGTTTTATGTCACATTTGTTTCTGTGAAATTCTGTTATAAGCGTTGACGCTTTGAGCGACAGAACATGTTAGACATACTATTTGTTTAACCATCGTGCTTAAATAAACAGTGCAGTATTAAATACTATGGTATTTATGGTTTTTTAAAGAATTATCAAATATATTTATTTTACTTTAACTGTCTAATAGTGTTTGACGTCGTTTTTTTTTTCAGTCATTACTTTGAGCATGCCACAGACACATGCTATGATAACCTCACCCAGTTTTTATAATACTCGGCAGAACCCAGCACCCAACATATTTAGCGTTCACAACTCGTTTAATAAATTCACTAAGAATTATGAACAAGATCATCAATTAACTAGGTTTACAACATAAATCTACCTGAAATGTACAGGGGTCAACATTTATTGTGTCTTCTATCTGTTTATCAGATATTGTTTCCCCTTTTTCTCCAACCATCCGTTCAAGAACTCCCCCAGTCGGATGTCTCCAAAAAGCACTTGGACCACTAATGACCTTCCCAGCACGTGTACCTAAATACGATATAAACTTAATCTGAGCAATGCAAATCAATTTCATTTACTTGCTATTACTTTGCAAGGAGGTAAACTCACTAAATCATTTTATATATTTTCAACAATAATATGATCAGATAAAAACAGAACGACCACGAAATGATAAAAACAATGAGTGAAAAATACATAATTTAAAATAGGAAAACAAACTTTTTATTCTATATCTTACACAATCTATAAAATCAGGAAGTTATAAAGCACTCAGATATTTTGCTTTAATACAGTTTGGAAATTAGCAAAAACTGTGGACACGTTTTTAAATTATTGGTACGGCATTTCTGCACCATGCCGCAACCGTGTCAACGCAAATGCTACAAAACATTTTTATACAGTAATGCTGATATAAAGTAACTTAATCTTACCCATCTGACTGTCGCTCCATAACCCCGAGGCGACCCCAGAAATTTGCATACTGTAGATTAAGTTGTTTTCAAAATTACTATTCCAGTAAGGTATTGACACCGTATTGTCAAAAGAACGCAATGCCTCTTCGAAGCTATTAAAAAACAAACATGCAAATATTTTGTTATTGTCCAAAACATGTTTTCTCTTCTAAATATAGAACATATAAGTGAAAATATTTTGTGAAGGTCCAAAATTTTACAATGCAGTTATTTTAATCCCCTTTTAGCCCTTCTTCAAATTGAATTCTCTTAAAAACCGACCATCAAATGTTTTGACATTTTTAAAATCAAAACTTCTCCTCGTGACATCGAAATTTAACATAATCTCATTATTCGAGTATACTAACAACTTAAAAGAATACGTGTGGGGACGTTTTTGTCTCATCGTTAAAACTCTAGAATTTGAAGCAATATACAATCCAATAGCCCTTTCAATGTTTCTGTGAACTTATTGTAAAAATAAGCTAACCTCTATCACATATCAAACTCTCTTTCGCCCAAGACCCCGAGTTTAACCCATTTAAAGCAAAACAGAGAGATATCTGAACGAAAGACAAACGATGGACGGACTAAAGATAGATACAGGGACGATATCAAACTATCAGGTCGAATAAGATAAATTAAGGTGAATTTAATCTGGTAAAGCACGAATGCAATAATCTGGATAGAAATGTAGTTTCATTACGTTTCCTGAAAATTTCATTTCATTTTTACTTTAGATGAAAAAACAACAACAACAGCGCTAACTATACATATTTCAGTTGTCATCGATGAATAAGTCTTAACAAAGATCAATCAAATAAAAGGATACTATTATATATTTTTATCATGTAATTATACATTAACGGAACATAATTTCTAAACGGATGTCTTTTTTTAAAATTTGCAGCAAATCTATGGACAGATCTTATCAATATTAAGACATCTTTTGACACATTCTATTTGAGATGTTCTCATACAATTTAAATGGAAATTAGTCGAGTAGATAACTCGTTACAAATGATTAAAAGATGCAACCCTCATAACAAAATGTCGCCAAAGCAGTAACGGTGTTGTTCGTTTATTGCAGTACCTCGTTAAGACATCTCACCATTACGGTATCGTTGAAGATACTGCTGCAGAATATCCATCCATGTCGGAATCAGGTCACGCTCCCGTTGACCAGTATTATGTTGATGGGTTAGCTATTGTTGACGCATCAGTGACTAGTTGTCATATTGTATATGGTTGTTTTGTTCATAAAACGTGTTGTATTAACTTAATTATTAGTAAAACCAAGAAAATAACATTCAATTAAGACTTACTCCCTGCTAGTAGTGATACTTTCTGAGAGAGTTCCTTTTGTAGAACATCACAAATATCAGCCAATCATAATGGATATTTACAATTTTACCCCTGCACCACCATGTGGATATCATACTTGCACTTGCATCATGTCGTTATATACGTTTACATATATAGTGTACAAATTCATAAAACGTGTCGTTTGTCCATTTGAACTGAATTTGAAGTGGCGCCCATTGAAGAACGAATAATGTGAATGTTGTTCATTAAAATGCGCAATGAAACCTTTTTTCAATATAGATATGGCAATAATTGAATGTAAACAGGAACCATATTATGTAAGCTGTCCAAGAAATTAGTAATGAAAGTATTTAATTTCTGGTGCTTACCATGATATAAATCCTCTATGCCAACCGAGGAAGGCAGGGCCATTATGTGCCTCTAACATCGATCTATCGTGTAGGTCAGCAAAACATGTAATCAAACCGCTCTGTATAAAAAAAAAACATTATGATAAAAGACAACACATGGCTATACAATAAATACAATGCATCATTTACAAATAAAACTTATATTTCAAAATACAATTAATGATGCATGTGATCTTTGAAAACTATGTTCTACTTATGTTAATTCAAAGAGTTGCTATTTTCAAAGATGATGAAACTGATTGTGACATATGCAAAAGTAACATATCTTATGATACGTGACATGTGACATTTCTCGATGTTTTGTAGCATACATACATTTTTATTATATTTATGCGGTAGCAATTGTAAAAGTATAGTCTGGCGAGGCTATTGGCAGGTTTTTATGCCAAAGGCATACAACTACTTGTGTCATCGTGAACAAGTTTTGCAGTCTTGATAACAGTCAAAACGATAATACGCGATATAGTCTACTTTTTATTCCTCGAATTTCATTTAGCTTGTGGACATGTATTCTGTATAGGCAAGAGGCATCAAATGAATTAATAAAACATATGTTATGTAATCAATAAAAATGTTACATATAAGACAAACGCTACAATATATCAACAAATTAGAAAGTCGTTTGTATATCCATTTAAGTCCGACTATCAATGCTTTCAGGTTCTTAGAGTATGTACGCTGTCTGGTTTAATGACGTGACGTGACGACATGCTGCGTTTACGTGTATATATCATATATATTTGTATTGTTTTGCTAATTAATAACGACTGTCAATTTATACAGACCCTTAACCGCTCAAGTACCCCAATTACACGCAAACGGAGTGCACTCAGAGTGTAAGCGGAGCGCGAGCGTAGCGCAGACGGAGCGCGAACGGAGCGCAGATTGAGCGCTGACGGAGCGGACATGGACCGTAAGCAAACGCTGGATTTTGAATAATAAACGCACTCCTGAACGCATGGAATAGATCGAGTGCACTCAGACACGTTGAATGCACTCAGATACGCTGAGTGCACTCAGTAGCGCTGTATACGCTAGACACAGTAAGATAACTGATAACAGAACTATTCGTGCGCTACTGAGTGCACTCGTTCATTCGGATATACTCTTTTTTTATTATTTGATCGTGAAGTCGATACTTAAAATCGAGATAAAAATAAATTTTCTTTCACATAAATATAAACCATTTAGTTAATATAAATGTTTTACTGTAAAACGCATGATAAAACTTATTTTGGTCAACAATTTATCAATTATTACATAAATATCAATATTTAGCTGATCAATACAATAATGTTTAAAATACCTATTATACAATAGACGACACATCAATGGTTATCTACGGTTTCAAGGCTAATTTAGTTGCATGTTTAAGCATGATTTGGTTTGCGCAACAAAAATATAAATAATTATATATTATGTAAATAACAATTCGAAAAGATGTAATTTGCCGTGTTATTTCGATATAAATTAGTTATAGAACATACAAAAAAATGTACTTTATTTCGATTTAAGCGTATACTGCTCCAAATACAAAAATATCAAAGCATGCGTGGATCAAACAAAACATAGATATGCGTAAAATTATATGATTATGATTCTATTTGTTTGGGTATTTCGGCAAAATAAAAATAACCAATTTTCAATTAATTTGGACTTTAGTTTTATATTTTTCCCAAACATAGTTACACTGAGTTTGTGCTTAGTTGTAAACAAATCTACGTAAACTGTTATATTGCAATTAAAGTGGAAACATTATACTCGTGCACATCTCATTAAAATAATAATAATAAATTAATTGTATTCTAAAATATAAAGTGGGTCAGTAGTACAGCGGATAGGGTGCTGCTTCAGACGGCAGAGGTCGCAAGTTTGACCCAGGCTTTACCCGACCTCTTGAAACACAATTCAGTACCAGATCTAATAAGGGAATGCACTGGAGAACGATATGCATAAGCTCCGAGCTTACTTGACAATCAAGCTAAATTAAATTAATGTAAAATAAATGTATGTATGCCAAATTAACACGACAGACCGAAATAACACATTAGACATAGGAAATAAAAACTAGCAAGCGTAAATTTCTAGGTGACCTTTTTGAGGTTGTGATTTTATATTGACTAAAGAACAGCTTTTGATCATGAGGAAAGTTTAAATAAACAAAAACGAACATGTATTCACTGCCTATAAAATAGTAAATATATTGTTTTCCCGCTTTCCTACAAAATCGATACGCCTGGTCACGTGCACGTAAGCACGTAACAATTAAGCCACTATAAAAGTTGTGAAAGGGGCAACAAGTAAGAAATGACAACAACAATAATAATAATAATAATAAAGAAGAAAAAATACTCAGATAATAATAATATGATAATATGATAATATAATAATATAATAATAAAGTAATATAGCAATAATAACAATTATATTAATAATAATAGTAATAAATAATAATAAAATATACAATAGTTATTAATAATAATGATGGTAATAATAAAATTATAAAAAATCTGCATATTTTAGTATTGATTTTGACTATATATTTCTTATCCAATCACATGCCGCGGGTTAAATAAAGATTCATTCATCTGGCACAAATTATAATCAAAAGAAAAATTACACACCGGCAGGGTTCTTTGTGATCAATGGACCGATAAATCACCAATTAACTATTTATTGACACACATGTGGTTCTCACCATGGGTATCTGTTTTTATGATTGCCATGCAACTCTGCCTTCATTATAGTAATTAAATTGTTATATTAATTGTGAACGACTGACCAGATGAACATACGCACGTATCCAATATAAAAGCTGTAAACAAATCAATAAGTCAATATGTATATTATAATAATAGCTCCAATGATAATAATATTTCAAAAAAATAAAACAAATAATGAAAGTAAAAAGTAATACAAATAAAATACTATATTTTTACAAAGAATTATTTAGAGACATGTCTTTAATTTTTATTAGTTTTAAAATTGTAGGATTGTTTTATTTTGTAAATTAACAATTCTGATCTGTTTTTTATACGAAATCGCTATGGCAGCTGTGGTAAAATGACAGCCCTGAATACACATCCCTTTATACGTGTATGTCACACTTTCTACCATTCACTCAGAACTGGCGTAGGGTTTTCGGTTCGTTAATTTAATGATATTAACATCATGATATTTACATACTAAAGCGTTCTGAAACTTCGAATAACCAATAACTTAAATGATTTTTTTATTTGTTGTTAATTGGCTGGCAGTTTTTCTTTCTTATCTTTTCTTTTCAATCACATAATGTTGGCTCAATTAAAATTCATCCATCTGGCACGAATTACAATCAAAATGAAATCATACATATCTTCCGTGGTCAATAGACCGATAAGTCACCGCTTTAGCATATAACTTAATTGACACGGCTCTCACTGGCATGTGACGTAACGTAATCAACACCACGGGTGTGTTGCTGCGTGTCATATAATTAGTGGTATAGCACAGTGGGTGTAGTTTCAAATAAGTTTAATATAGTTTGTCATTTTAAATAATATATTAACATAAAGCATACTATCAGTAAAAGAATAATTTCAGAAACCCACTGAAAAAAGTTTATTGCAAGTATATTTATATACATAATGATAACGAAAATAATTATAAAAACTTAAAATATCAGAATATCTTTTTTTAAGTTTAGTGAAGCCACGTTTGGACCCAAATCGAGAAAAAACACTACAAGATTATTATTTTTCAAAAATCATTGATTATAATGTCGAATTGCATCGCACAGATTATAATAAAATTTTCATCACCCACGCAGTGCATATTATTGATTATAAAGCTTATTTTAGTTTGAACATTAACAAAACCAGTGATATATCCACATGTTTTTAAGTCACTGCTTACACTGAGCAGATTTATGGATTATCATAAGGCCAACGAGGTATCAACAGTATGGAATTATTAATTAAATTTAATTATAAATAATAATTTATTTAGTTTATGTTGATGATGTATATGTAAATTTTGTGGACAAACTTTATTGCTTTCCTGTAACAAACGGCTTACGGTATATCAAAGAAGATACTGACGCAAACAAATGTCGTTCTGGATAACAGAAGCCGGTATAACGTGCGATATTCTTTGATCACCCAGACCACTGATCACATATCAAAACATAGACACTTCCGTTAAACATGCCTACTCTCGATGCTTGTTCAACCTTTCGCCCAGCGGATGACATAATCTGTAGACAAACAATCGGATTATGAATTAATTTATCTTGACTAAATCCCATGGATACATTTAATTGCTGGAACAGATTAAATTAAAAAGTCAATATAGAATCAGTTTAAAGAGTTGAGATGTTGCGATTGGTTATGGGCCGGAAACCGAACTGAGCGAACTGAAAGTTGAGTGAACGCTGAACGAAGCGAACGCTAAATGGAGTATTAAATACAGCACTCGGCTATACAGCGCTCGTGAGCGAATACTTGCGTTTGTGAGTGCATTAAATTAACCGCGTTTAATCGAGTGCACGCAAACGGAGCGCGAACTAAGCGCAAACGGAGCGCGAACGGAGTGCAAACTGAGCGCAAACGGAGTGCAATTATGGGGTACTTGAGCGGTTTAGGGTCTGTATATACCTGATACATTTCATTAAGAGCTGCATGGAACCTGTTTCTTTCATCTACTGTCAGAGCCCGGTATTCTTTTCGAATTCTATGACCCGTTTGTGGCTTATTATTAACGCCGCAATACTGCTCAATATTGAAGTTTTGACAAATTGGCTTGCTTCCACTAGGCGGCGGAACGGGTGGTCCCGTACCTGGTCCCGTATGGTTGTTGTTGGGGTCGTCTGGTTGGGTATTTTGTCCCGGATGGTAACCCCAGAGGACGTATCGCAAACACAAGGCCTTTTCTGCATCGTTTGATGCGTCATAGTTCCAGAAAGACATGCATTCTTCATAGTCACCAGGAACCTTAACACTGAGTTGCACATCAACGTCATTCTTATCGCAAAGGTCTATAGAAGTGTGATACTTTTCTGAAAATGTAAATTACAAGGTCTTGATAAAGGTGGTTTCGTTGTTACTGAGTACCAATTTCAATACAAGGTAAATATTAAACATATCGGCACCTGTTTGACAGGGTCGATATTATTATTTATTTAACAATTCCCAATAGTTGTGCGTGGCAATATAGACATAGACACTAATTAACGGTCTGCATATACATATAGTCTGTAGAATGAGTCCAGCTCTTCCAAAATGGTCCGTTAAATAGCAGCACTTTGAGCATGTTGACTGGCAAGTTGCTTCAGAAAAAGTTTGAATGACGTCATAGTTGAGTATGCGTTCAATTGCTATGAATTGTGGAACAGGCATGAAATTCCCTGCTTTTTCATTTGGGTTTAATAGACCATATTCGGGAGATATAGACTATTCTGCATATATATTGAAAAAATGTGAAGTGAAAAATAATAAATATTTACGTATGTCCCTTTATATCCGTATTGATATCTTACCTGGATTATCAGTAGTATGTTCGTCGTATGTGACATGGCTGGGCATATGTTCGATTGCGTAATGGGCGTTCTTGAGCCCAACATTACATTGGTCTATTTTGGCAGCAAGCTTATCTAGCTGTATATAAATAATAATCAAAATGGTTAAGTACGAAACTTTGAATAGAATTTACAAATGTTTTAGTTTCATGTTTTGTTTCTTATATAAATATATATATCGAGTTTACACTTTAATAAAACTAAATGCCAACTAATATGCAATAGATTTAGACTCAGGAAATGACATCATTGTTTGTGAATAAGCAGTTAATATTATGCATCTTCTTTCCATAATTGAACGGAAACTTGTATACTTCTATCAAATATGTATTGGCTTGTATACTTGGTAATTTAATTATTTTAGTTTTAGGCTAGGGTTGTTTTAACCAGCTATGAGAACATTCTAAGACTTGATCTTGAAAATCCAAATTTTAATTTTATCCTTCTAGATTTGCATGTCAAATAAAATCTTTGTGAGAGTGTATTTGACTTCATGTAATTTGTCCATATATGCTTGCAAATTTTGGCCTAAAAAATTTTGAATTTAACTCTAAGAATATTCTTAAGAATAATTGTTGAATACCACCAAAGAAATGTAACTCAAATTGAAAATAATGACACAAAGCATTTTCTAGCAAGGTGGTGTCAAGACCTTATTTATCAAATATACTGTAGAAATATTCCATATACCTCTTTTAATATTTTCATGCATCGATTTGTTCCTGTTTTGGCTTAATATCTTACTAATATTTGAATAAATGTTAAGTATATATATATATATATTCATCTATCCGCAATAAATGAGAAATTTGAAAATTTTTATGACCAAATCTAGTATAACCTACTATTGCATTGAATGTGTCACATTGTGACTAGTTATCATTATGCAATATATGTTAAGCAAATATGGTTCCTATAAAATGGTTATCATTAAACCACACATGTGCAATAAAAAGTCTATGAATGACATCGTCAGAAGTTAGGCACACATGTGCCATAATATCAATAACATATAAATTGTTTTGCAAATATTACAGAAAAAAAGAAAAGAAATGTGAAGGGTTATATAGAATGCGCCACTCTAATATGTATGTTACACAGAATTATTGATCTGTGTGAAGCAGTGGAGTGATGGTGGGTAGCAATAAAATTATGTGCGATCCGAAAGTGTCTAAAGTAATGCTTAAGACAAAGGTTCTCTACTGACCCGGCAGTTGACCAATTGCCCCCTTGATGCAAAAAGGAGTCAAGTGACATTTTCCCACATTTTCACTTTTTTACATTTTCAGCATGATTTTGACCATATCTAACTACTCTAAAAATATTTAAGCTATATTCGCAGTTTTTGATGCCAAAAAATGATCAGTGCTAAATGGAGTCAAGTGCAAGTTCAACAATTTATTTATGCAAAAGGGAGCCATGTGCTATGCCTATTATGCAAAAAGGAGTCATGTGGCAAATGACTCCTTTTTGAATTCACCATTCCTAATAATATAAAGCCCAAATGTTGCTGCAGAAAGGATTCAAGTGCATGTTTTCAATACACTCATGTCAATTTAAAGGTTAATTTTAACAATTACAAATTGTGTTACCTTTTTCACATTAATTGTGCTATGTCAACAATTCTGGAGAGTTAACATGAAGTTTCAGATAGTGCTAATTATATGTGATGACAAGGGGTGTATTGGATTACAGATAGTGTATTCACTAATTGGTCCTGGAATGTATATACAGCTAATGTTATACCAGTTGTAAAATGTTATAAGGTGTGGCAAAAATGGATGAATAAAAGGTAACCTTTTATACATATTATTAAATTACCTTTCTTTGTAATTGTTATGATTCTTAAATTATTTTCACAATTCTTTTTAAATAATAGTTATATAAAACAAAGCATAACATTATTTCACTTTCACTGTATTCAAATTTTGTGTTTTGCCCCTGCTATTTGAAGAATGGTGATGTAGCATTAAGTGTTGTCCCGTCCATTCGTTCATTCAAGAACATTTGACGGGATCTATGTAATCAATTGTTATTTTGTGTGTACTTACATAATTATAATTTTACAGGAGTTATGAGCATTTATCAGACACATTTCTAGTTCTTTAAACATATTTTTACATAATCTTTATATACTTTTTATGATTTTTAGTAATTGAATATCAATATAAATAGCATGAAATGTACCATATTTTAAAATGGTGTATTATTAAATTCCAGAGTTACCAATGGTCAGATGATGAACTGTATGAACAAATCTGCAATGCAACATCAGAAAATGGTATGCTATGCTTATTAATTTATTTTTATTGGTGTTAATGCTATAATGCAATAATTAATTCTGCAGCAATGTTGATGTACAAGTAGTGAAGTCGGAGAAATATTGCCTTGCTTCTATTTTAATAATATTTATTATATAATATATTACAATAATAGTAAATAAATATTTTTCAGTGAAAAGCCAAAGCACAGATGTGATATATCAGTCCTCATCATAAATATACACTGCAGTGCGTATAGATATTGGAGACAATTGCCATCTGCAGCCATTCTCAATTTCTGAAGAAAAATCGGATTATGATACAGACGAGAATAAACCTTTGGCCAAACTTGTTAAATCAAATGAACGGTTGCTTGTCAAAGGGAAGCTTATATCAACAGAAACTGACATCTCTGAAGATGATATTTCAGATGGTAGTGTGAAGGATTCCACTTACAAACAGTCATCAAACGAACTAACTGATGATGATTCAAGCCGACACTACAAACGGAAAACCATACGTCGAAAGAAAGCAAAAGGCAGAAGGCGAAATGAATGTGGGAAGAAACTTAAACGTTCAAATGTGAAACAAACTCGCAAACAAAAATTATGTGAATCAAGGAATCAAAATAAAACTATTTTACAAAAATTAAATGAAAGAATAAAAGTTCTAAAAACAAAGAGAATGAGCCGCCAAAATGTTGCTAAGAAATTAACAGATACCTCAAAAGCAAAGCAGATAAGCAGAAAAATGCATGCAGTACAGATGATGATAGCTAAGTGTCATAAGACTAGACTTGATAATTTGCTTGCAAGCAATGATCTAAAAAGAGTATTGTAAGTGCCTCTCTGAAACTGAGCAAGTGTGTGCTGATGATATGCGATCTGAAGTTTGCCAATACATATTGAAAGAGAAAGAAAATTATTCAGCATTTTTCACCAATGCGGATGATTTTGTCAAAGAAGTTGATAGTTTAAGAAGAAATGGGAGATGGGATAGTGCAGCAGCAGATTGCTTACCTTTAGCTGTTGCAAATAAATACAACATTGCTATAAGAATTTTCTCAAGTGCATTGAATACACCAGTGTATGATATTAAACCAACAAATGCAACAAAATCACCAAACCAGTTGATCAATTTGGCATATTTAGCAGTAAAAAATGAAGAACACTATGATGCTACAACGTCAACACCACAAAACAAATCAGAGTCCATACCAGACATACAATCAACGGCAGGATTGCCTGGTAACAGATCAACACCAGAAAAAGTATATGACCGAGCAACATGTACGCCACACAAACGAGCCAATTACAAAAGTCCTCAGTAAAAGGTAAACAGTAGAAAGAAAATGAGAAATGATATGAAATTGAAAAGAAACATAAGAAAAATTGCAAGGTGTAAAGGAAAGGCTTACACATCTGTTAAAGGAACACCGGTTCAAAATTAAAAGATGCACCCACAAGATTGCTCACGCTGTCGCTTCAAATGCAATGAAAAAATTTCAGAAAAGGAAAGAAAGCAGATATTTGACTGTTACTATAGTCTTGGTTCATATGAACGGCAAAGACATTTTATTTGTGACATGAGGAATGAAATTGGAAGGAAAGGAAAAGGCAAAAAAACAAAGTCGCTGAAATATTTCTTACAAAATTGACACAAGAAGCGAGAAAGAGTTTGCAGAACATATTTCACCAAAACTTTTGATGTAAGTAACAAGTTAGTATCATACACTATCGAAAGAAAGCAACATGGAGTATTTGATAGGAAATACATGAGAGGACGGAAGCAATCTGCAAATAAAACTAGTGATGACCATTCTAAATTAATTACAGAACACATCAATTCATTTCCAAGGATGGAGTCTCATTACGCAAGAAAAACATCCAAGAAACAATACTTAGCTCATGACCTTAACATCAAGAAAATGAGTTTTATGAAGATGAATGTAACAAGCAAACAATCCAACCTGTAAGTGAGGCAAAATACAGAAAAGTATTTTGTGAACAACACAATCTCTCATTTTTCAAACCAAAAAAGGATCAGTGTTCGTTGTGTTCAAAATATGACCGTTACATAAAAGAAAATACAATCACTGATGAACTGCAAGAGGAATATAATGAGCATCAGCTACGAAAAACTCAAGCAAGAGAAGAAATGGAGAGAGATAAAGCCATGTCCAAAGAAGACACTAGCATGTACGTTGCCACGTTTGATATGCAAGCAGTATTGACTACTCCATGTTCACTAGTAAGTGAATTATATTATGCCAGAAAACTTTGCTGCTATAATCTGACAATATATTCCTTAACTAGTGGACAAGCAGTTTGTCATCTTTGGGATGAAACCCAGGGGGAAAGAGGGTCATGTGAAATCGCAACTTGTTTATTGAAAAACACGGAATCGGTGTGTTCATCTAATCCACTGATTAAAGAGATCACATATTATTCAGATACATGCGGTGGTCAAAATAAGAACCAATTTGTCGCTGCCTCCTATATACACGCTATTAATAAACTTCCACAACTACAGACCCTTAATCACAAGTTCCTGCAATCTGGTCATTCCCAAATGGAATGTGACAGTGTCCATGGGACAATTGAGGTAGCAAAAAAAACACCTCAGTTTTTGTGCCTTCACAGTGGAGTACTTTTGTCTGTCTTGCAAGAAAATCAAAGCCATATGTATCAATTCCATTAAAATACAATCATGTGATGGACTTCAAATCTTTTGTGAAGAACTACTCTCTGAACTTCAGATCGTCAGCAAATGGCACAAAAATCAATTGGCTACAGATACGTTGGATCCAGGCAAGACATGATCATCCAAAATCCCTGTTTGTGAACTATTCATTTGATTCAAGCACCTTCATAGAAATTGAAACTCAGCCGAAAGGGTTAAGAAGAAAAGGACGCCAACAGGGATGGCCTGAGCAAGACTCCGACATTGGTTTTTGCTATCAATCGAAACAACCCATATCTGTCCAGAAGAAACAAGACCTTGTTGTTTTATGCGAAAAGGGGATCATCAGAGAAGAGTTTCACCATTACTATGAAACACTTCCAATAAGTGCGTCTGTTGGTGACAATAATCCTGGTCCATCTGTCGATGAAGAAACTGATGAGGAAAACATATAACATTCTCATAATAAATGTAACAATTAAGTACTGTGTCGGTATAGAATAAACACTGAACTGTTAAGTGTACAATACTGAATTGTGTAGCCTGATTAACATTTGATGGCATTAAGAAGAAATCATAGGTCTATGGTTTGATTATGGCCGTCCGTCCGTCCGTCTTGTCCGTCCGTCTGCCCATAAGCAGTTTGTGTTGTGTAAATTCAATTTCTTTTTCGTGACTATTAACTGTATAATAAAACAGCATTTCCTAACACATAACCATGCTTTACAATACATTTCTACCCGTTATTATTTTCATTTATCAAATGCCATTCATGACAACGTTTGTATGTTTAGATATCAAAATTATCATTAAGCAAACTGAAAATAATTCAACATTTTGCTTTTAAAGAAAAGAAATTAATATAATATTCCTAATATAAAGCTATACAACATCAATAAGGTATTTATTGTTTTATCTAACTGTCACAAATAACACATGGTTCCATTTTGTAGTAAAAAAATGCTACAATTATGAATACAAAATTGTGCAAAAAGGATACAAGTGACACATGGCTCCTTTAGCACAGTCAAAACTGAATATCGCTCGATGTAAAATTTTTCACAATAATGATGTAAATATTATAAAAGCACTAACATATCAAATAAAATTACACTGTGATTTAAGACCTTTCATACATGTCTATATTACCAGTAAAATTCAGTTTTGTAATTTGATTATGTGATTTATAATTTACATTCAAACTTTTAAACTTGATTTTCTCGAAAACTCTAAAATGTCACTTGACTCCTTTTTGCATTAAGGGGGCGAATCGGACATGCTTCCAACAGAGCTAATCGCAAATGTATAAAGAGGTTTGCGATAAGACCTGATTCAGGTTTCTTATAGAGTTAAGCTAAGCTTCAGAGTGGAAATACTGCGATAACACCTGATTTATCAATACACACTGCCCTTAGTTGGAAATATAAATCAAGCTATGATTTTAGTATTTGGATAGTATATTTATTTAAAAGTCAATATACATGTATGTGATCTTTAATGAAAATAGTGAATTAGCAATATCGTTACATGCGAAATAACAAAATAATGTTTCCATTTATGCAGACGTCTATGCAGTTGCACAGACGGACAAATATTCTTTAATTTCAGAATTTAGTATTTAAATGAAGAAATGAAAACGAAGTATGGGAAGATTACAAATGTGTGTACTGCGTGGTATGTGAAGAAATATCTTTAGATATTAGTATTGCCAATCCAATAATCAATTTCAAAGACAAACGAACATTTGCTCATAACATACCGTAATCGCACGATTCCAATAGGAAAAATCCCTAAACATCAACATGGATGTTAAAGAACGTTAACTCTTGATAAACTCCCTGCATTATCTCAGATACAAATTAAATTGTTAACATAAGCTAAGGTGTTATTAATATAAATGTAGTATCGTCTGATACGTGAAGTCTAGGATTACCTAGCATTTGAAGATGACAGAACAATTTGGTTATAGAACATTTGAGGATACTAGAACAATTAGGTTACAGAACATTTGAGGATGACTGGATATTTGAGGATGACGGAACATTTGGATTACAGAACATTTGAGGATGACAGAACATTATAGGATAACAGAACATTTAAAAATGACAGAGCATTTTATACACAATTGAAACAATAATAATCGAAGTTTAACAACAACAATCGTTTTGGTCTTCATTGAAACTCCGCCACAATTAAAGTGAATTTCGATTAAAAAAATTGAAATTAACATTTTTCATATCAAACCTTATTTATAGAAATAAATAATACTACTTCTGTTAGAGTTAAAATCATTCATGATTGTTTTATAGCTTCTTTATCACTTTAACAAAATAATTGTGTAATATATATATAAAATAATAAAACAACATTAAAAAATTTTAACGACAAAAACAAACAACCGACAAAATGTTCCGCATGACGATCAAGACGTTGAGAAAATCCAAATATCAGTCGCTACAAAGTTTTGTAACTGCAAACTGTAACTCGTACGCATTAAGGTATAAACCACTGTAAAATAACCCTATAGCATCGTTACTATATAAAATTCAGTAAGATCATCATTCATTAACGGACATACTATATTGACTTCCCACACACGTGACCCTACACATGTGACCGACGGCTTTTTTTATATCCTCCAAAAGATGATATATTTTACAGAAGTGTGAGAGCATTTGAAATAATCCCGGACCGAATTTCACTGGAGATAGAAATAGGGATATCCCAGTTTTGAACCATTGGAACTGTTTGAGATACACCAACAACAAATATAAAATGTTTACTTTCCTTCATTTGTATTGGAAAGTATAAACATACACATATAGAATTTACCAAACCATAGTACAGTCAGTTCATGACGATGACGAAAAAATCACAATTATTTGTGACAGAAAGGGAAAAGATACAAGTAAAAAAAATTAAGAAGTAAGAAACATACCTCCGACAGAATTTTATCGGATTGCTTGATGATGTAATTCGTCTTCTTATTTACACGCTTTATTGATTTCATGCCATCGTCTCCCACTTTTTTTATAACTTTTTTTACAACTTTCGTTTTCTTTATTTTCAATTTTCCTCCTTTGTTCGTTCCTATATCCGCACAGACAATGCAAACCAGCACACAAAGGATAACAATCACTCTCATCGAAGCCATCATGAAATTCCACGAGGCTGTCAGCGAGAGATACTATTAACAATGCATTGAGGGTTTTCTTTAAATACTTTTCAGTGGTAAATAAAGAATATGTTCAGAATGATTATTTCCATTTTATTTTGAAACAGATGGCTATTGGGAGGGGTTTACAGACTCATTCCTCTTTCCTTGTATTTGCATATAAACATTTATGCCCATTAATAGTTGCATAAATTGCTTTTCTAAGTAATCCATATTTTATGTTAAATTGTGTAATTCACCTTTAATATAATCGTCTGATTAAGAAAACGTACAATAAGGTAATGTGCCCTTTTTTTCTTTCATCTATAGTATGCCTTTTGTTTACCGCAGATGTGATCTTGTGGTAGAGCATCCGCCCGCACGTGATCCCTGGCCGCATCATATGAGGGACGGTCAATAAGTAATGTAATTCGTCCCATAAATTATAAACGATGAACATGTAAATCGTGAAATCTGACAGTCAGTTAGATTTTTTTGTTTGGATGTCTGATGAAACCAACAAACAATGCGTGCGATTTCCAGAACAGATTTCATCGATGTCTTGAAAACATACAGTCGTATACACTGCAGTCAGTTTTATTCGTAAGAGAGATGCTAAACAGAGATGAATGAATGCATGTTGCACAAGTAGAGTGCGTAAATCACACACAGTCGAAGGTCTTGCCTCGCCATCAGAAATATCATATTTCAATGTAAACTGTATGTAACTTTAAATGTTTTAGAATGTTTTAAACATGCAAAATGTTCCTGAACTAAAGTTATTACAGTTCGAAAGAAATTTCAAAGGATTTTCCTTGCTTTCAAAGTTTAGTTGCAGTATTCAAATTTGGTAACACAATTTGATGGAAATGGTCCTGTTTTGTAGACAATTTCATTGTTCAAAGAAATAATTTTGACAGGTATTCCTGAGATGGATGGAAGTAAAAATAGTTTTAAAAAATCAGATTTCGCGAGTTATTCCGTCAGTACTCAAACATTCATAAAATTTCAACCTGTTTATTTTCTTTCTTATTTTAAAACCTTGATAATTCTAAGAAATCGAAAAAATAATAACTAAGTGAAAGTACGGTGTTACTCTCTACAGCCACCATACATATTTAGTGTAACTTACTTTAGCATAAAGTCTTCAACCTTCTGATGTTACTAATATTGCATATACTTCATTAGCCTTATGATGTGCATAGTTCGTAATAGCGACACAGTATTCAACTATGCATGCTGGGTAAAGGAGCTGTTGCCTCATAATGATAAAGAAAAATAGCCGGTGTTATATGCTGATATCTTTCGAATGTGCATAGGTCTATAATTGTTAATGTTAATGTATACAGCAGCTGCAATTTCTCCACGCTTCAAGTACTTACATGCACATCATACGTTATTGAATTATTACTAGTTGACTGATATGTTTGCATATTTGAAAACACCGAATGTGTTAACATGTCCTTGTTATAAGTATATCCGCAAAAGCTTTATCAAAGCATAGTACTATCGACAGTTTGTTACAATTTATTAAGTTAATGCAAGGTAAGAAGCATTCATTTGTATCAAAATCTGTTTAAATGCATTCTTTAAGCTTGTGGTATTTGTAATTTATTATATATTCTAAATGCCTAAAGTATACATCTATCTATTTTGTGCCACTTATTAGACTAGTATTTGACAAAATGTGTTAAATGTTTATTTTACATTTGTCAACCTAAAAAACTAGACAACATGTATCTATAGCATAATAGTTCTAATTTGATTTAATCTAACATATTATTGATTGTTTGTATATTATTTGCGTATCATGTGTTGTATTTATTATTCGAATTTGTAAGTACTGAGAAATTGTTGAATCTTAGAATCTGGTAAAATTATTGATGAGGTGAAACAGGGCTTTGTGAATGAAAGTAAACCTGGTAGATCGTCGTCTGACAGATGCAGCAAACAGTTAATTCGAATATGTTTAGCTGATTGGTTCCACCCAGTATGACATCGAATGTGATTTATTGTAAGAACAAATTCATAATTGTTACACTTAAACTGACATATTTGCTACCTTTTAACAATAACAATATATATACTGGAAGGATAAGGAAAGGCCAGGTGAATTGCAGAGCCACAAATCATCGTAAGCGGGACATATATTTACAGTTTTTAAAATATGTACAATGTATGTACACTATATGTAACGTTTTTTTTTCATTAAATTAATGGTTTTGTCAATGATAATGATCGTAATGACAAAATCAATACTGAAATACGTTTATATGCATATGCTGAAAATATCGCCTATATAAGTTTGATAATGTGGCTCTGAATTCCATCCGGCTTTCAATTACTGTAAATAAACACGTAGCTCGTTGAAACACGTGGTGTATTTTACATTTCATTAATATGAATCTACCCCAGACAGTTTTTTTACCTGATTTTAATATTTTTATTTATATATTTTTTTTATTTCTTGTACAGATGAATATAGAAAAAATGCAAAAACATTACTGGCAAAGTTTAAAGTACTAGTCTTACAACGTTACCTACAGACCCAAATATTTATCAGATTCAATCAAACATGAATTGAACTACAGCATAACCATTTATGTCAGTTTTGGTATCAAACAATTACTTCATTAAC
Source organism: Panopea generosa (assembly GCA_029582155.1). Lineage (NCBI taxonomy): Eukaryota > Metazoa > Mollusca > Bivalvia > Adapedonta > Hiatellidae > Panopea > Panopea generosa. The sequence goes on along the minus strand of CM055900.1, from coordinate 16,753,636 downwards.
ATGCGCACATTCAACAGAAAAATGAAATAAATACAAACGTCTTACATGGTCATATCGATAACCCTAGTGGCTATATATATATATATATATTAATCATCGATGCAATACATTTATACAGAAGAAACGAAACAACAACCGGGTATCCCCGCCATGAAACGGTCGGTAGAAAACCAGGCGCTGGGGTTAACACCCAACCTCACTCTTTCCTCCGTCGTCATGCCATTATTCGAGACAGATGTATAAATAACAATGATCGGTCTACGGTTCGCTTCTTGCATGTGAGAAAAACGCTAAATAGCACACTTTCAAGCAAATAATATATTAAAGGGCCATTATTATGATTGAACAATAATGATTCTTAGAATTGGACAATTTTGAAGTTTATTACAATGTAAACGTTAAACAGATAACGACGTGTGCTATCAATTAAGCGAGATAAGGTAAAGTGACTTTTATGTAATCTTTTTCTACTTGTGATAATATGTGTTGCCGTCCTTGCAGGTAATTTGTTTATAAATTTTATTTGAAAATACATATTTTTAATTGCATACCTTATTATAAATTATGCAAGCAGGTACATTTAATTATTTGTCGAGATTCCTGCAAGCTAAATTTGTTGTTGATTAAGAATCATAATTTTATACGTTGCCTTGTAACTCAACCATTGATATAAAACTGCGCAAATACCATTACACCTACAAACAAATATCTTTACAAATGCAAACTTGTGCAGTCAAATCTGTGTGATTTTTGCAATAGTTATATAGAAACTGTAAAACAATCTTTTAACTGTTACATTGGTATAAAAGGGAAATGTTAACAAAAATGCACAACCAATTTATTATAATTGACCGTAAATACTTTATTTTTAGAAGCAACAATATAAATACAACACCATGTTAAAATATTTTAAACAATATATGAAAGAAAGAATTGAAATTGAAAAACGCATCGCTTTTAACAATTTGAAAGATAAGTTAGAAATACATAACTGAAAATGGGCATCTATCAATTTCTAAGATGTCAATATAAACGTTTAAAAAAACAACCGAGACATCTTGGCAATTTTCATCAACTACAACTTTCACTTTGTCACTGTCGATCCTCTCTGTGTCTGTTCTAAACATCTCCTATAGTTAAAAAAATGTTTGAAACAAATAAATCCTTAAGTTTTGCAGCTTAAGGGACATCTATATTATAGATTTACTATTAGTGAATATAACTAACGATATGCGAATAGCCTTAATCATAAAAAGCATAATTGGTAGCTCACTAAGCATAAAAAGGAAATTTGAAATAGCAGGCTCTGTTTCATGTTCTTGACTGGTAAATATAATGAAATGCATAACAGTCCTCTCGCTTCATTGCACCTGGGGTGGTATTCATACGAAAACAATGGTACGAACTTAGAAATAAAAAAGAGATTAAATATATATTATATATATATATATATGATAAAATTGCAATCAAACTTCTGTTATCAATCACTTATTTTAAATTGAAACGTTCTTTTGTCGCTCAACTATGAGCCAGAATGTTCGATGTTACGACGAAAAGTTATTTTTTTCTCGTGATCTCCATTTATATCTTCTAAAGCAGGAATGTTACCGTTTTCCGTGTTTTATTTTTTATATTTATTGTGTAACTCTTCAATATTGAACGAAAGACGAAGCACAACTTCCAAACCACCCTCAATTTTTCATTATCAGTCGTTTTGAAATATATTCCATGAAAGCCATTTTACGGGGTTATGAAAGCTATAAATGAATAATGAATTCAAAACATTCTACTATTATATAAATATGTATATACTAAGACATATTAGCATTTACGGGGTATCGGTCTATCTTGGACCTATCTTGTGGAGTCTATGTTATGAGGTCTATATTATGAGGTCTATATAGGGCCTCGCAAAATAAGACCACTTAAAATTGATCATTTATCTTACCAGAGGTGAAATATGTGTAACGTGCGCTATTAGATTTTATATCAAAATTGAAATCGAGTAGTCTCCCTTACATTAACACACCATCTGTCGCAATTGGCTACGCAGAGGCCATCTTGGAAATGAAAAACGCCGAGATATTCCGCATAAATATCAATGTATGCGGAATATCTCGACGTTTTTCATTTCTAAGATATCTTAGCCTCCTTGGCTAAGTATTTGTCATTTTGGTCAAGTTTACCCCTACTATCAAAAGCTTTATTAAGTACACTACGATAAAAAAAATATATAAAAGACACGCTATAGATGTCTTTTAACTTTTGTAGTAATATTACAAAAGAAAAAGCGTATGAGCTTTTGGGGTTCAAATGTAAATTCTGCAGTAGATTTATTTTTAATTATTCAACGTCAAAATTACTCGTGGCTTTTCATTATTCTAATAAAGTGACGTGTATGAATTTTATTTAAGCGAATAAAATCTTTAATACGCAATTTAATTCTAAGAACGGGGTTTTGGTCTAAAGAGCTTTTTTATGGAAATTGGAAAGAGGCCCAAGCATTCAAGATTCGGGGGAAAAAACATGTTCTAACAAATAATTATCAGATAAAACAATAATACTTAATATCCAGGTGGGTTTTTACATTATTATTTTGTTTTCTCCATTGGGAAATAAATATGATTTTTTAATTGGAAACCACCGAATGTCGGCTTCTGTATAATAAGGTAAAGATGCCCTGGTCAAAATCCTTCTTATGGGGGCTCTTAAAAGGCGGGGTATATACAGGACCCCACAATTGCTTATGTTGTCCTGTGTACCAAACATCCACAAGTCGATCTCAGAAAGAAAATATATGCAATAGTATATAAGTTGAGTTACGAAGCATATATATGAAAGCACTTTATCAGTTATATGTATATCTATATAGTAACCAGAAACCCTAACCCTAACCATAAACCCTAACCAGGACCTTGAACAAGCAAGGAAGTGCTCTCCTCAGAGCTATCAACACAGATGTCCCCATTCCCGTTACAGTCATAAACATAGCATGTCACAACTTTTAAGTTCCATACCAACGACTATCACAAGTAGATTATCACAAGAAATTCCAAATAAATACGTATTATATAATATCTTCCTCGGTCTGACCTATGCGCACATATTCTTGTATTGGACAAATTGAGAATGTCCACAGAAGGGCAACTTGCCTTGACCATTCGTCGTATTGACCAGAGACTGACTATGTCATAACGAAGATGCAATCCCACCCGAAAATTATCTCATCCCAAATAAAAGATACAGTCGTTTATCCCATTCCCTTGCCTACGGGCATATTATGACTGGCTCAGATTTTTTACAAATACGCCATCTTCCCACGCACCAATCTACATTGGATTTTTTCCCCCTGACAATATGTTGACACCAGACGCCCCCACCCCGAGTCCAACCAACCAGCTTACCAGGTTGTAAATGTGTCTGCTTAGTATATCTCTTCATTTAAGCTTTTACTATTTTCTTTCTTGTAAGTGGACGCGCGTCAAAGTCTAGATCACTAACAGATGCTATCAGGAAGATTGATAAATTGTCAAAAACATAATTTATGCTGGGTTACTACTTGAATCACCGGCATAGCTACACGTAGGTACTGCATGCATGGGCCTGTTGGTGTGTGTTTGTTGTTTCCATTAGAAAAATTAAATGTTAATTTGTGTAATTGATATGTTGTACATTGAAGTCATATATTTCGTTCTCGCGAGTAGAGTCTGACCTGCACTAGTGTACATTTTGGCTAGTGTTATTTCATATAAAATATGCATTTATATCTTTGCACACATCTAGTTACCAAGCATATACTGAAGGATGGGGGAATTTGTGGATTGAATCTGAAAGTTTGCAATAATTTCCCTCACCAAAGCAGCTTGTTTGCACACTAGAATTACTGATCTATGGCGGCACAGTTCTTCCACTAGTTATCAACTTACCTAGCGCGATAGTTTTCTATTTGACCACTTAATTTTCACGAAAAATATCTAGTTAAAAAAAGTATATGTCGTAGGTTCAATATCAAATGTATGCCATGTTTAAGGTTCAATAACAAATATATATGCAATTTTCTCGGTTCAATACCAAATATATGCAATATTCTAGGTTCAAAACGAAATGTAAGCATTGTCAAAGATGTAATTCAAGAATGAACGTGGTTCTAGATTCAATATAATTTTAGCTGTACACTATTTTGGGTGAAACTTATGTCCTCTTTTCAGCCACAACTTTGTATGCCTTCGGTGAAATCCCTAAAGCATTGCCTTCAGGGGTAAGGTCAGCCACCGTGCCTGGTTCAAGTCTCCATTTGAACTTTTGCATCAAACTGGCAAATAAAAGATGAAGTTCTGGCTTGGCTACAAATTCCCCCAGACAGACTCTCTTGCCAGCTGAGAACGGAAGCCAGTTCGGAGGTTTTGGACCCATTCTGCCATTTTCATCAAGGAATCGTTCCGGAATAAACTTGTCAACATCTTCCCAGACGTCAGGATCATGGTGCAACGCCCAATGGTTGATTGCAACTATCGTGTCTTTTGGTACATCGTGTCCAGCTGAAACACAAACAGTAAATATGGAATACATCTGTATATAAAGCAAGGAAGCACACCTGTGTCCATAACCACTGCGGTAAGAGTTGAACTCGAACTTGATATGTAAGATTAAGTGAAATTCATATCTGAACTGCCAACATATTGATGTCCGTGTTTTGTAGAAATGTATGCATCATGAAGGATATGTAAATGTGATCATCAAGCCTTATGAAGTGTTTTTTTAATACATTGTTGAAGAATTTTAACTTTGAAAATCATCCCATACTGACTGAATATCTAGATGGCATTAATCTATGGAAAATGGTGTGTATATATAAATATATACTATATATATATATGGAATAAATATTATATTATCTAAAGACAATAATGACAGACGCGAACTTTTCTGATCACATTCCTTTACGTATGATTTTGTTACCGGGTGCAATAGACACTATAAATGTTATGTAAAATTATAACTGAGACAATGTACTATAAACCCAGTGGAACGTTTGTCCCTTGTATAACAATAAAGAGTGAATTGACACCACTTGGTAAATATTAGCGTTTCGTATTTCGAATACATAATGTTATATCTTTTGTTAATTCATAATCAAATAAAGCCAATTGTAACGGAAGTTTTTTTTACTCTTGTACTGTGTACTATTTCATATGTCTGAAAGTAAAAAATACAAACATAATACAAGTATAATAGAAATGAAATTAAAATATTTTGGGGGCAGTTATAACTTAGTTTATGGATATTAAGTTGGTAAATGGAATCGTAATTAGAATACAGAATTAGTATAGCAGGGCTAACTGCTCACCTATTGATGTGTCGCAAGTTGTCATGTGAAACAAACCAGTTGGAACTACAGTTGCAAGACGCATACTTTCATGCAAAACAGCTTCTGTGTAACCAAGATTTGGTCTGTCGGTAAGTATCGGTAGTTGGTCACGACCTACAAACATGAACACAAAAGGATAATGACGACACTAATTTGATCACATAACGTTAAAAAACAACAAATTGTATGTAAATGATACTTGCCTAATAGTGGTCGGATAGAAGAATAAATCAAAGTATGCCATAAGGAATGAAGTTTGTCATTTCCACGAAGGTAGCCTAGGGATATTAAGGTTAAGTAACTGCAGCAAATTGGATGAAAATAAAAACAATAATAGATTGATAACTCGTCCAATAACGGTCTAATTAAAATGAAATAACTATTTCAAAGAAACACATCCCAATAATCATGCCAATAATATGCCTTCAAAAAAGTGAATTTGATTTGCAACATCCTTCAAATGACCCCTTACTATGGCAGGCAAAAGGTTGCAATATTGTATAATTCTTTTTCTTGTTCATACTCAACATTGAATTGTAATTTGCTGTTAAATTTTATATGTATGTCGTTCGTTTAACATTCGTATTGTTAAACTAAGAACATCGATAGAAAAAATACAACATTATACAAAATTATCGAACATCAATTAAATTTGACAATAAAAATATGAAATAAGAATAAAAAAATAAAGTGTAAAACCATCTGTTTACTGTTTTTTTTTATTATTTTAGAAACTGTTAACCCTTCAGGTTTTGTAAACTAACAATGAATTATGTAAGTTCAGGATTTAGCACATTATAGGTTATATATGGTAGACCTCAGATTTAGCACATTATAGGTTATATATGGCAGATCTCAGACTTAGCATATTACAGGTTATATATGGCAGACCTCAGATTTAGCCAGTACAGATTGTATATGGTAGCTCTCAGATTAACACATCACCGGTTATATATAGTAGATATCAGATTTGACATATTACCGGTAATGTATGGTAAACTTCTGATTAAGCTCATTACAGGTTATGTATGGTAGATTTCAGATTTGATGTATTAACGGTTTTATATTGTAGAGATAAGATTTAATTCATTGAATGTTATATATGGTAGATCTCAGATTTAACTCATTGCAAGTTATATTACAGGTTATATATGGTAGATGGTAGATTTGACATATTATAGGTTAGATTTGGTAGATGTCAGGTTTAAAGGGATAATATTGGCAAGTAACACAAACACGCTGTTAATCCAGACTTATCCTATATGCAGTGTGCACAAAATAATGCTTATATATTGACGTATAACCTTTATTTACTTGAAAGTTATCAAATTAATAGTAATTGAATATTGGCCAAAACTTTAATACGTCCCGCAATAAAGTATTGCGCAATGTTTAAATTGAACTCCGTCAACTTCCCGAACAAAGCCTCGAAAACGAAATCGGGAACTAGTCTTCACGATGTTATCCGATGATTAATCGGAAACCCGAAAGCAGTTCGTTGAAAATGGCGAATGTAAACAAAAAAACAAAAAAGTGGCTTCAGAAACCCGATGTTTGTAATAAAGATGTAATGCAATTAGACACTTTAGAAGCGTATATCTCTAAGTTATAAGTGTAATCAGAATAAATCTCTTTTGGCGACATCTGCAAAGAAACTCGGGCTTTAATGAAAGCCCTTATTTAATTTTTTTCTTCAGGTTTCATTATGGCATTAAAATATAGCTACTATGCATGAGTGTTATAATTCAACAATGAATATCTTGGTCAATTATAAATGGATTAAATTGAGAAACCGCAGGTGTATTGAACATCCCTAAACAATTGCACGAGTTTTTCATGTGCACATCCACAGAACATACTGAATCCCCCTCGTATGATAGATCTAAGATTAAGCACAGTGCAGTTTATATATGGTAGATATCAGATTTAATATATTATAGGTTATATATGTTAGACATCAGATTTAACACATTGACGGTTATATATGGTAGATTTCATATCTAACATTTTATAGGTTATGTATGGCTTCTTTGTTTATAAAGAAATGATAGAATTTTTGTTGACTCTTAAATTTTGAATTTTGTTATTAAGCGCAGTGCCAGATTTGTTGGACAACCACCTGTCCTTCCTGCAGAAAACAGAAGCCTTACTAAACGGTCGCTCGATTCGAATGTGAAGGCCTTAAATTTAAATGGGGATTGATTATGAAGGCAGTTATTTAAATGGGGATTAATAACGAAGGCAATTATTAAAATGGGGATTAATAATGAAGGCAGTTATTTAAATGGGGATTAATAATGAAGGCAGTTATTTAAATGGGGATTAATAATGAAGGTAGTTATTTAAATTGGGATTGATTATGAAGGTGGCAGTTATTTAAATGGGGATTGATTGTTAAGACAGTTATTTAAATGGGGATTGATTATGAAGACTGTTATTTAAAAGGGGATTGTTTACTAAGGCAGTTACACCAATTAAATATTCATTTTAAAAGCAGTTATTTAAATGAGACCGAGAATTTTATAGTCCTTTTTATGGAATCATTTTCATCCTCATTTGGTTTTTCTTGTTCATCACCATTCCATGTCTCAACAAAATATATGTGAACACAAATACATTCATAGCCTAAGCATATTTAAACATGTTGACTTAGGATCGAACGCTACGTATTCTTTATCATCTTGAGTTGTTGTTTCATCACTATTCCCCGTTCCAGCTATATGAATGGATATAATTCTATTCGTTATTTGTTTGTATATAGAGCATATGCATATTTTAACATGTTTATTTAGCATGCTCCCGGATCAATACCATCGTCATCCACATGCTCACAAAATCACAACTATACTGCCGAGCTTCTAATGTAACTAACGTACATTGGCGAACTAACGAATGTGAGTTACCAATATTGCCCGAACTTACCTACAACTCTATCAAGTTCTTCTTGCACCTTGTCCTGTATGTCTGTAAAGGCCACCATGTGAAGTAGGGCAAAGCGCAGAGTCAGTCGAGAAGTGTCCAAACCAGCTGTTATTATAAGCATTACACAATCAAAATAATGGAAGAGTTATATTATTTTTTCAGCTATTTCAATGATGTTAGATAGTTTTCATTTCATGTAAATGTGATTTTATGCAATAATGAAATGAGCAGAAATTAACCTTTAAAAATTAATATATGTTCCAAACAGGTGCTACAGACATCAAAATAATTTATGTGTGTCCAAAAAGTTATATAAGTTTCACATGAAACAGTATCAGCTGAAACTTGTGCAGCAGTAATAGAGAACTCTGAAAAACTAACTGAACTCGTTATTCGTCAAAACGGACGTCACTTGGAACAAATCATCTGAAAATTAAATTTTATGAAATTTCTGGCCAACATCTCATTTTTCAAGCAAAATTGACATATTGCATATGTAATAAAATTTAAAAATTTTCTTCTCTAAAATTGTGTTTTCTGTATTTACATATTATATAAAAAAATGCAAATTATAAACCCACAAAACTGTAACATATATTTTGAAAAAATCCTGTATATTCAACTATTGAGATAAAAACATTTCAACACACTTCAGGTTATATACGACATATCCAGTTTTATTGATGGAGGTGGACTTCAGAATGAATCTAAGCAGACCCATCGTCCTTCTGGTAACTGGCAAACATCCTCACACTCGAAACTATGACCTTAGCAGTGAGAGGTAATTGATCCTAAGACGACGCCTTTAACCACTCGGCCTCGGATGACACCTCGGATAAATATATACTATGAAAAGGGATAATAATAAAAGCAAACTGTTCGTCTCATTGATTATCAATCAGAGGTAATTTTACATCGGCAGGTAAAAAAGAAATTAACAAAAGAAATTAGATACAATTAATACAGGAAAACAGGTTTTAACACTGGTTTTGCTTTTTAGTGAAAAAAGTTTATCCCCCTCATAAATTGATAAAATTATCTAAAACATATTATAATTAATCTTCAAAAAGAGACGAGTTTTGATACCGATGTTGAAGCTTTAGGCAAACCTGCAATGACACTAAAATTAATGTGGATGTGCACATGTGACTAAATATCGATCAATAGCAGCCACTTTTGTAACCAAGGGCAAGATATTTCACTCGGAAAATTCAAATGCTCATAATTGGGTCAAAAACTGATTGTTCCAAACAAGGCTGATTGTTCCAAACAAGTTTCATTGAAATGCGAGCGTTGATTCAAAAGCATAGACAACATTTTTAATTCCGAAAATGGAAGGGCCATAATTCGGTCAAAATATATCAAACGGGAATGCAAAATAAAAAACACAAATACGAGGGGTTATCCAGAAGTTCGTGGACAAATTTCATAATATGAACATGACATGTCTGATTTATTTGGAGTTTTTCATGTATTATATTTAATCTAATGGCACATTGTATGCAAAGTATGAAGAAAATATATTTTCAAATAAAACAGCAACATGTAATTCAAATATGTCATGTACGCCTATCTGCCGCAGGCCAGATTTACGTTACGTCGTTGCGACGTCAATTTATTATACAAGCAATTTTCCTTCTCTTACTCGTTGCTCCATTTATACTCGTTTAGCAACTGGGGAACCCAGCGAGCACTTAAATGCATGCTATTTTTTCTTAATTATCGTGTGCACTGTATTGTAACCTATTCTTAGTTCGCAACATAGTTCATGAATTGTATTACGGCAATCCTTATTAAGGCAGTTTTTAACACGTTAACGTGACATTGACGCGATTTTGACACAGGGCGACCACATATGTTATCATCCATTATTGTTTCTCGTTCCTCACTGTATCGTTTGTGTTATCTGTAGACTACAAAATGCACTACAAATAACTTTCTCGGAGCTTTACTATACATATCTATCGTCTGAATCAAGTGTTTTGCTAATATTGACTTAAACTGTATTACTGTTCGTTGTTTTACCTTTTCATTAGATGCACTATTTGCATATGAATGCATCTACATTTTCAATAGAAGTTGATTTAAACTCCTAACACCTGCGCGCAATGCTGGAATGACATTGCCCTGCAGACATTGATGCCGTGTCCTCAATAATATATGATTTACTGCGAGTGTTACGGGAAAATGATTGTTATTATTCACATATTTGTCTGTCGAATTGTTCAACATTTTGAGCTGCGGCACTTATCATGTATGTATGTTGCTAGGGATACCATAACATTATTACTGACATAAGAAATATACTAAAACACCGTACATCGATGACAAATACACAAATACTTAAGTTGTGAAAAATATAGCTATGCACTTGCATAAATAAAGATTTTATTAAATTTATCCACGAACTTCTGGATTACCCCTCGTAGACCTCACAAATTCGAACACAGATAAATGAGGGATTCTCGGGGGAAGATTTTGTGACAAACGGGTATATGTAAAGCACAAGTGTAACGTGCACCGAACGGATTGTTCACACACATACTAATAAATATTGTATATAAGAATTTCCCTTGGGCTACTTTCCGTTTGATTTAAGATAATAGTGAAATAATTTTTCTCAAACTACTTTGCTTTATTATTGGATGACAATTGATTGAACAAATGATTCGTGTTTAAAAAGAAGAATCACGTACAATTAACTAATACATATAAAACCAAATTACAAAGGTTTCAAACTAACGTTTCGAACAACACGAAACAACCATACCCAGAACTGTGTTTAATAAATAAAACTAGTTCTGCAGTACCCTCAAACAAATGCCCAGGACTGTGTTTTAACTATATAAAACTTGTCCTGCAGCACTCCAAACTCGAGACCCCGAGCTGCACTAAAGTCTCAGATGTATGTCTCAAACCCTTGCCGCCCAGGACTGTGTTTTAACTTAATAAAACCAGTCCTGCAGCAATGCTTCAAACATGTCTCAATATCTGTCTGAGACAAGCAATTGCACCCAACAGACTACGACTCGATGCACTGCTCACAAGTTTCAGAGGGTTCTGCAACTCTGAGTAAAAACTGCACTTCTAAAATTCCCTCATTCATTTGTGACACTCGGTCAAAAGTCCCAGTACTGTATTGCCAAATAACAATAATTAATAAATTATTTATGCAGTCTTCTTGCAGCTCCTTCTCCGTGCAGTTGTAACAACATACTGACCCGAAATGCAGGCGATCGGCTGCTAATATAGCATAAGTCACATAACCTAGTCACATGACTTTAATTTGGCATTCTCAGTGTTGTACGACAATTTAATTATGTTCGAGATTATGCGATTCCATTGAATTAGCATCCTTAATCAAATTCAACGAGCGTCTGTCTGACAGTTTATTAACTACGTTTTCTGTACGTTTATTAATGCACCGTAATAAACAATAAGGAATACTTAGACTATAAAAGGTATATATAAAGTTATCAACCAATAAAAAAGAAAAGTGGTGTAAGACTTATCCCGATGTTATGGATTTCTATATGTACAAGGCGTTTTTCGTCATACAAGCTTACTATGCAAACAAAATTTACACTAACAAACTACTATCCTCATCATAATTGCTTGCTAATCTTAGGGTAGCATAAATGGTCATAACTGTTTACCTACCAAAGAATATATCAGAAACAGTTTTTATGAGATGCGTCTCGGTGAGGGATTCGAGGGCAGAACTGCCCTCCTCCTCCTCCGCCTCTAACCGTGCCAGAAGTAAGGTATCAACAAAATGGCGGATTTTGTCTGTAAAACAATAAACATGTTTAAGTATCCATGTAGTTGTACACCAATTGAGTTCATATATTTTGAAAGTTTTATCAACAAGACACCCAAAAGGGCCTGTGATTGCTCTACCACTAAGCATACCCAAAAGGGCCTGTGATTGCTCTACCACTAAGCATACTTAAGAGGGCCAGTGATTGCTCTACCACTTAGCATACTCAAGAGGGTATGTGATTGCTTTATCACTAAGCACACTCAAGAGATCCTGTGATTGCTCTACCAGTTAGTATTATCAAGAGGGTATGTAATTGTGCTACCGGCTAGCATACTCAAAAGGGTATTTGATTGTTCTACCAATAAGTATACTCAATAGAGCATGTGGTTGCTCTACTTTGATTATTCTACCAGTTAGCAAACTTAAATGACCTGTTATTGCCCTACTAGTTAGCATACTCAAGACGGTCTGTGATTGCTCTACCAGTTAGCATACACAAGAGGGCATGTGACTGCTCTACCAGATTCCATACTTAAGAGAACAATTGATTTATCTACCAGTTACCGTACACAAGAGAACATGTGATTGTTCTACTTTGATTGCTCTACCATTTAACATACTCAAGAGGGCATGTGATTGCCCTAGGTGCTAGCATACTGAAGAGGATCTGTGATTTATCTACAAATTACCATACATGTGCTTGCTCTACCAATTAGCATACTCATGATGACCTATGGTTGATCTACCAGTTAGCATACTCAATAGAGCATGTGACTAATCTAACAGTTAGCATACACAAGAGTAATATGATCGCTCTGCCAGGTCGCATACTGAAGATGGCATGTAATTGCTCTATCAATTAGCACACTCAAGAGGACCTGTGATTGCTCTGTCAGTTGGCATACTCAAGAGGGCACGTGATTGTGCTACCGGCTATTGTACTCAAGAGGGTATGTGATTGCTTATTGTGATTGCTCTTCCTGTTAGCATACTCAAGTGGACATGTGATTGCTAAACCAGTAAGCATACTCAAGAGGGCATGTGATTGCTCTACCAGTTAGTATACTAAAGAGAGCATGTGATTGATCTATCAATTAGCCAACTCAAGAGAGCATACATATAATTGCTCTACCAATTAGCATACTCAAGAGAGCATGTGCTTGTTCTACCAGTTAGTATATTCAATAGAACATGTGATCGTCCCAACAGTTAGCATAATCAAGAGGGCATATGATTGCTCTACCAATTAGCATAATCAAGAGAGCAAATGATTGCTCTACTGCGATTGCTAAATCAATAAGCATACTCAAGAGGACATGTGATTGCTCTACGAGCTAGCGTATTTAAGAGGACCTGTGATTGCTCTACCAGTTAGTATACTCAAAAGAGCATGTGATCGTTCCACTAGTTAGCATACTCAAGAGGATCTGTGATTGATCTACCAGTTAGCATACTCAAGAGTACCAATAAACATACTCAAGAGAGAATGTGATTGCTTTACTGCGATTGCTAACCCAGTTAGCATACTTAAGAGGAACTGTGATTATTCTACCAGTTGGCATACTCAAGAGGACCTGTGATTTATCTACCATTTAGCATATAAAACAGGGTATGTGATTGTACTACCAGCTAGCATACTTAAGAAAGCATATGATTACTCTAACAGTTAGCATACTAAAGTTAGCCTATGATTGCTCTACCTTTTAGCATGCTCAAGTGGGTATGTGATTGCTTTACCAGTTAGCATACTCAAGAGGGCATAGGGTTACTCTTCTAGCTAACATACTCAAGAGGACATGTGATTGTTCTACCAGTTAGAATACTAAAGATGGTCTATGATTACTCTATCAATAAGAATTCTCAAGAGGGATGTGCTAGTATACTCAAAAAGATCTGCGATTGCTCTACGAGTAAGAATACTCAAGTGGGCATGTTGTTTCTCTACGAGTTAGCATACTCAAGTGGGCATGTGGTTTCTCTACAAGACTCTAGTGGGCATGTGGTTTCTCTACCAGTTAGCATACATAAGTGGGCATGTGATTTCTCTACCAGTAAGCATACTCAAGAGGACATGTGGTTTCTCTATCAGTTAGCATACTCAAGAGGACATGTGATTTCTCTACCAGTTAGTATACTCAAGAGGACATGTGATTTCTCTACCAGTTAGCATACTCAAGAGGACATGTGATTTCTCTACCAGTTAGCATACTCAAGAGGACATGTGGTTTCTCTACAAGAGGGCACGTAATCGCTCTTCTGTGATTGCAAAATCTTAACAGAACATCTTGTGCGTGTACTTTATTCTTATCGTCAGAACTGTGGGCCTCTTAGTTTCTTTCACAGACATTTTGGTGGCAAGATCAGTTTTCCTATATCAAAATGGGTTGTAAAAATCCCTGGGTTTCTGTTTGAATTTTTCATTAATCTGACAATAATCAAAGCAACTATCTTTGTTTTTACATCACGCTACTATAATTGAATGCAGTATATATACAATATGACATACTTACCTCTGTTAAATGTAGCAGCTTCCTCTTTGAATTTTCTCCCCAGAAAGTCAACAAGAATTTTGTCTGCAAGCTTTTCTAACTGCTTAAACTCTTTTGACTTATAGACATACTTTATAGAGGGTATGAGGTCTTCTATTGGAAAAACGTTGCCATTTATAAGTTTATCTTCATTTTCAATGATATCTTGTATTTCCTTGTTACTAAACTCATACCTAAAAATAGAGTTGTCAAACATGATTTGTGGGGTATCAAATGAGTAACATAGGTTCATATTGACATCGATTCGATCTACATACTGGTTTACATAATTGTAGACTTTGTTTCATCTTAGAAAGGGACTTTGTGAAAGTAACAAGTTTTATAACTACTTTTACTGTAAATCTCTGCCGAGTTCAGCTTGAACATTTGCAAAATTAATTGCTTTTATATAGGCAACTTGTCACGAAACACAATAAGACACAAATGGTCACTAAAAACTCTAATATACATGCATTAAAAGGGGCCAATTAAGTACTAACTTTCCACCAAAGCAGAGTCCAGTGAGAATATTTCCAATCATAAAGTTGATATACTCTGAAGCATCAAATGGTTCTGAAGTCCTTTTCTCTATTTCTGCAAAGGTAGTCTCAACAGCTTGATGCACACGATCTTCTAGGGCCTTACCTTGCATGTAGTGCCTATAGTTGATCAAGACAGAAATGTAGATATTCAAAATATTATATAAAAATATCATAAATTACATATAAATAATGTAATTTAAAGGATTTTATCAAGATATACTTCAATATCTGTTTTCACCTTGTCTTTGAAAAACTCATCAATTAAGTTTGAATTATTGATGATTAGCAGTTTCTAACTGAAAGAAACTTTGTCAGATAAATCATTCACATTTTAATGGGATTTAACATCATTTTCAGTATATTACATGTTAAATAAATGTGACATAGACAGTTTTAGTGGCGGATGTAGACCGCTGTCCCCCACAAGAAACTGGCAAACTTTCCTGTGTAAAGTTTTTTTATTGGGCTGATCTGAAACACATTACATAAGCTTTTGAGACTTTGAGTGCTTTTAACCACTTGGCCGTAGAGGGCCGATTATTCAAGTAAAGTTTATTAAATATTCCTACAGTAACTAAAGAGAACCTTGCCATGAACTGTGATCTTGATATCAAATACCAAAATATGAATGTTGCTTGTGATATAGTCCTTACTGGCACTAACATGTGCGCTGAGTAAACCGATTGCCTCCAAGCATGTAACAGTTACAGTCACAAATTATGTTTTAACTTTTGAAGTCACTTACTTTGACCTTAACCTTGAATGTGTGAGCCTGAATATTGTAAAAGGGGTTCCTTTTATCCTGACATTAATTTTGTTTATAGTCTGAGGAAAATATTTACTGGTATATAGCTTACTTGTTTTAGCTAAGACAGATATTTTGTAATTTAACTTTTGACATGCAACTCAGTGTGAGCTTGAACATAGTGTTGAATGAATTACATTTACACCATAAATAGCATCAAAGGAACGATTGCATCAATAAGTAAACATGGAATCAACCGTTGCAAGTTTGTACGGAGAATGTTGCATGTGGTCTAGCACAGCACACACCATTTCAATCTGACTATGCACTAAAATTCAAATATTCAATTTCAGTTAACATTATTAATGTATATAAGTACCTTAGTGCCTTTGACGCAATTTTTCTGTGTAATTTCCAAGAGGGACCGTATTGAGCTAGAGCAATGTCTTTGCCTCCCTGGGTGAACAAATCCACTGTGGATTATAGAATGTCATCCATTTACCAAAACATATTTCATGCCTAAACTTTCATTTTATGACGTATCAAAAGAGTAACATGATTTTAATTTGATTTCGATTTGATATCACATTATTGTTGTTGAATTTGAATCTCCTGATAAAGACCAACTGTCAAGATGAAGGTTTTCCTGTAGTGTATGCGTGTATTTTATTGGACTGAAGATCCCGTTTTGACTTCATACTCCAATCAATATATTGATATGTATCATTTTTGGGTGAATTTGAAATACGAAATCATTTGATTGAAGATCCACTGAGATAACAAGCCAAGCACCATTTATCAACAATAGTTAATATCTTCTATGTCCAGGACACTCTCCGTATGGTGGATCGGTAGTCGTTGCCAATCACTACCAATCAACGGAGAAACCATCAGCGAGTTCCCGGAGTAAAGCAGTGTTTCCATCTGAATCGCTCTTGTGTCAGGACTGTATAGCAAGACAAAAAAACATGCTCTAGTGAATCTCTTCTCTTACACAATAGGTATTAATGTTTTCTGTTAGACTCATTCTACAAGATTTGTCAGAGATGGAAAGATACAATACATTGTTTGAAGAAGAATTGTAGCCGGAATAGTTCATACTTTCATATGTCATTCCAAGAAAGTTTCTTGTCTGGTACAGTCCATCTGGTTCAAGCTGCTTGGATCCCGAGTTGTACATTGTATTACCTTGTCATTCCCAGCGTCTTCTTCAGCAATTCTGATCTCTTCTAGCAACATCTCTCTGTTTGTGATCTACATGTTGGTTGTCATTCCTAATCCCTGTCTTCCTTCACATGTATCTGTTGGCTCAACCTGAACACGGCATGCTGCACTTCTTGGCTGACTAATTACTTTGTTCTGGTACTGGCTTTTCCAAATATTCAGCCGGGCCCGATTAGCTCAGTCGTTTACGCGTCTGATTATCAATCCAGGGGTTGTGAGTTCGAATCACCCGCCCGGCAACAGTCTCCGTGATGATTGATATACGAAATTGTGTCTCATTATCATTCATCTCTCACCACTGATTCAAGTGGGAAAGTTATCAGTTGCTTGCGGAGATGGGGTGTGCTCGAGAATTGGTTAGTCCCAAGAAACAGTGCTTAGGTTAACTGATCGTCATTTAACTCTTGACTGCATAAAAATGACGCTTTATATTCAATCAATCAATCCAAATGTTCAATTATGTTTCTTCTAGATATGTTTCAATATCTTCCTTACTGCCATCAAGCCTCCCAGAATTCTCGCCACGAAGATGCATCTTTGTAAACCTAAATGGACTGGAAGTAAAGGTGGCTCTTGATCGTTCTAGTTTTGGCTTTCCTGTGCGCACACATTTGTTCAGCGCTCTTTCTGGATATCACTGAGATGTTGGAGTTCAATCTTATATTCATCTGACGATGTTCTGCTTATTTCATGTATGTTTGTTCTAGGCTTTTGTTTTCTCTCAACCAGGTTGAACCTTTCTATGGCAAAAGTATATGTAGTAGTAGGCAGAACTGTGATCTCCTTTCTACAAGGCTGTTAAACGTAGCCTTTGTCAAGCATCTCCCACTTCTTATTAGTATTGCCTGGTAATTTGCTTTGCTCAATTCGCTTTTCTAGCTCAGTTGCATTGTTTGAAGTAGTGATAGTATGGTCAAGCTGTGCTGGATCTGTTGGTGAAGTAGCTCAAGATCTGACGACTCGTTACTGTCGCCTTCCTCATCCGGCATGGGTGTATTGCTGATGTATATTGCCTCATTACTATCGCCTTCTTCATCGACATGGGCGTGTTGCTCACGTATTTTGCCTCAAAAGGTCAATCAGTATTGTGGTGGAGTCCTGATTTTCAACCTCAATATTCTCACAAAATTAAAAAATCGTGCGTTTTCCCTGCCTCATCACAAATTTTTAGTTATCAATGATACTTCAAATTCATTATTTATTTCATAATTTTTTTTTATAGATTTATGCGACTTTTGTCCTGACATACTGCCTTTATAGTTAAAATGATCTAGTTTTCGAAGATAAAGTCTTGCAATCGTTCAAATATTGCTATCATTCTAACTGAAATATGCTCACATATCATTGATAGTTATGATAATGTTAATATACTTACAAGATGGCATCTTCATTCTTGACGCAAAATCTGTTGATTTCTTGACCAGAACCTCCATGGCTGTGTCTATGTTGTTGACAAACACAACCAACATTGGGCCTGCAGCAAAACAGTAGGATTGTTATAACAATAATATTTAAAGACAATATCAATAAGGCAAGTTGTACTGGTGTTTAAATATACAAATAATTGTATTTTAAAAGTTTACACCAGAAGTCACAAGAATAGTTTTCAAGATTTGTACCGTCAGTCTTAATATATTCCTACATAACCTAGCGGCCATGTATGCAGACTGTCGCCCGGTCGATATGAGTTTAAATTCCATAATAAAATAATAGGGCCAAGATAGCCCTATATCGCTCACCTGACTGACCTTGAGTCACCCAACATAAGTAGATTATATAATACATGTACACTCAAATTTCCAGACAGACGAGATGGGCAAGTAGTAAGAATTTTGATTTGTTTTGAAGATGTAAAAGATGCGTAGAAGAGTTCAAACTTGGTAGAAGTTCATCCATGGTAAATGTCAGTGAAATTACATCAAAATCAGGTCAGTAGATTCTGACAAGAAAGCTTTTGAAGTTTTTACTATAGATGCTTAGTCTTCGAACTAAGATAAAAAAATCCAGTTCCTGCACAAAACTAACCTGTTATGTTTGAGAACGGTTTCAAACTGAAGCATCAGACTAAACTATTGTGCATGAAACAATCCGCAGTTCCAGCACAATTAATATTCCTATGAGTTTCAAACACAAGCCTTCCAAAAGTATATCGCTTGAAAGAATCTTTGTCACAGTGCACTCTTCCCCAAAAACAATTAAGCTCCTCCTCCAAGATTTCAATTACACTTTGACACTGAAAATCTCAAGCAGACTTCTTGCTGTGATGAAACTAGCTAAAAAATGCAATACATTTTTTGTTCCTTGACCTGTCGACGTATATAAACACAATTTTTTGTGTGTTAATTGATTGTGTTTATTGAAAGCCAGGAGAAGACATTAAAAAAAATATCAAAGATACCTCGGTTCATTTTATATTTTTCTAGTAAAATTTAACTTTATTTGAGAATCAGTAAACACAAAAGAATCACCTATTTCTTAAATTTTATAAAACATGTGTTTTCTGTTATTGGATTGGTTGAATATTAGTGTAATATATTTCTCATTTGCATATATTTCATGAAAAATTAAGCAGATTCACATACAAACTAAAATAGTATGTCAATTATGTATATAAATATACAGAAAGAATAAGTAACATACTTATATGTGAATTCAAGAGAGACAGGTGTGTAGTGTAAGGATTTTTTTGTTGTTGATTTTTAAAAATCAAATATTAAAAAATAATAAAATGAAACAACAATTGTTTTCAAAGAAACATTTTTAAGAGTGTACATGTGTAAACACTATTTCCAAGCAGATATTTATAGTTTAACATAGTCCCTTATAATTATAATGATTCCATTTGTGACACAAAAAATATAGGCTAAACTATTGATGTAAACAGTAATTAAGATCTTATATTATTGCAAAATTTGCTTTCACAAATAAGATAAACTCTAGTTAGAGTACACATGTGTTCTATGACCAGATGTAAAATTGTTATATAAACACTTTCCTTTTCTTTTAATGAAAAATAAAACAGAAATTGGATCATTATCAAACAATATATAAGTAGAAAAAGAAAAAAACAACAATAGAAAAAATCGAGGCAGCAGGAGATTTTCACTAAAGTACTGTCTACACAAAATAAGCAAAGAGGCCATCCTGGGGGGGGGGGGGGGGGGGGGCAACTTTTATAATACATAAATCTGAAAAATGTAAAATTAATAGTCTTTATTTTTAAGAGCTAAAAATATGGTATTGCTTTATTATGAAGCAGTAAACCATCCCTGTCTGAACCATAAAAACTCTGACTCTTATATTCAGAAAAACACCTATTTTAAAATGGTTCATGATATTTGAATAATATTCAATCATTGATTATAATTGTATCATTCATCTTTTTATGATGAATTATCTTTTAAAACTTATATCTATTATAATATTGTATAATAATAGCAAAAAAAGTTTACTTAAAGAGTTTATTACCTCTTCTTATAACAAATGCTATATACAGACAAAACAGTGGAAGTAATTTTACATCAAACTAACCCCACCCCCTGACCGCCATGTTTGTGACGAATCAAGATGGCTTGAACAAACTTGGTAGAGGGTCACCTAAGGAACATTTCTGTGAAATTATATCAAAACTTGCTTAGTGGTTTCAGAGGAGAAGTTGTTAAAAGTTAACGACGGACGACAGACGACGGACACCAGGCGATCACAAAAGCTCACCTGTCAGCCTTCGGCTTAGGTGAGCTAAAAAACAGTACAAATCAACTGTTACACATATATTAAAAACTGTACAAATCAACTATTCCGCACATATTAAAAATAGTACAAATCAACTGTTACATACATATTTTAAAACTGTACACATTTACTTCTCAGCACATATTAAAAAATAGTACAAATCAACTGTTACACACCTATAAAAAACGGTACACATAACCTATTCCGCACATCACAAAAACGGTAAATAATCAATCTTACCCAGATACACAGACACCACAGGGCCGTACTTCTTTGACCAATCGTTGAATATCTGTTCGTGAAAGAACTTTGATTTCAGTTCTGTGATTGAAAGAAATTGAAATACTATATTATACACCTTATTATTTTTTATTGTGTACAATTTATTATTTATCAATTTTAAACACTTTATTTTAATAAAAAATTACACAGAAGTGCAGCAATGACTGCAATACATGGAACACTTTAAAATATAAAAGACAGCATACTGGTAAAAGAAATTATTATAGTAAAAATAAAAAACACAAATATACTTTATATACATAAAACATGATCTAGTTAACCAATAGTGAGACCCAGGTACGAATATATATCTTCGTAAAAAATATTATATGTTCATATATGTTGGACCTTTATCTTGAAGCTTACAGGTAAAATACCACTGAGAATGAGGACAAAACAAACACATATATAATATGACTATAAAATTAAATATCTATGTAAGGTTGTAGATATATTTATCCTATGACTTTAAACAATGCATGCGTACTTGAGTAATATTTATGTTAACTGAGTATAGTTCATGGGTACTTGAGTAAGTTTTATGTTAATAAAGTATAGTCCATGCGTACTTTAGTAAGTTTCATATAGTTCATGTGTACTTGAGTTAGGTTTATGTGAACTGTGTATATATTTCATGTGTACTAAGTAAGTTTTATGTGTATTGAGTATAACTCCTGTGCACTGAGTAAGTTGTATGTGTACTGGGTGTAGTTCGTGTATACTTGAGTTAGTTTTATGTGGACTGAGTATAGTTAATGTGAACTGAGTAAGTTTTATGTGAACTGTTACCTTAGTAAGAATGATGTGAACTGAGTACAGTTTATGTGAACGGAATAAGTTTAATACGATCTGAGTATAGTTTATGTGTATTGAGTAAGTTTTATGCAAACTGAGCATAGTTCATGCGGACTGAGTATAGTTCATATGTACTGAGTATAGTTCGTGTGTGAATTTGGTATGGTTTATGTATGCCTTAGTAAGTGTTATGTGTTATGATTTTTGTGTACTGGGTAGTTTTTTTGTACTGAATAAGTTTTATTTAAATTGAGTATAGTGTATGTGTACTGAAAAAGTTTTAAGTGAACTAAGTATAGTTTATGTGTACTGAGTAAGTTTTATGTAAACTGAGTATAGTTTATGTGTAACTTAGTAAGTTTTATGTGTAATGAATATGTTTTATATGAACTGAGCATGGTGTGTGTGTGCCTCAGTAAGTTTTATGTGTACCGAGTATGTTTTATGTGAACTGGGTAT